>DWON01009624.1:0-11275 GCA_018251015.1 Phocides pigmalion okeechobee | reverse complement strand
GCAATTAGCGAACAATGGAGCCCAACTCACCGATCGTCTACCTGACATTGTAATGGGTTTTAAATATAGAAATACTCGGAATTTTGTCACCAAATTTTAACAGTATATTTTTGAAATACTATACTTTCGAAATATGTAAAAAAAAATCGATTTTTCGAAAATTCTAGACCACCGGGTCCCCTTCACGCTAGAAATGGTTGTGGCGGTGGACACTTCGATCAAACCGTACGGGTATTGCCACCTTGTCTAATGACAAATTTTAAATGGCAAAATTACTCATGGGAATCCATAACCAATTCCATGTTAAGTATACATGCATACAACCTGAAGAAGATAAACGCGTTGCTATTCTTAAGTACTAGGATAGTCATCTTATATCTAAGTAAGACGGCCAACACTTTTTGACGGACATGCAAAAATCCCATCACGCTAGTGCCTAATGGGTGTAGCGGGGATAATTCTCCGATCAATTCGTACGGGTTTTTTCACCTTGCCTAATGACTAATTTTATATTGTCGTTCATTCTTGAAAGTAGTTTAAGACGTAAGTAGGTACACGATGTGATAATAAACCGGTTTTCTAAGAAAACTTGTCACATTACGCGGTGTACTTTATCACACATGTGTTGTCTGTGGCCGCGTTTGTGGAATAACTAAGCGAGGATATTATGTCAACTTCCTTCCTGAGGATGATGCCAAGGTGATTAATGTTTTACCTTAAAATGCGGAAGCTTAGTCACCTAATAGTTTTTTAATGTTTTAATATATAGTCAATCTACGACACGGTGAATAACAAATATTGCATGATTTTTTTGTCAACCCATTAATTTTTCACTGCTGGGCACTGATGGCTGGCTGCTGATGTTTTTGTTTTATCGTCAAACCAAGCATATATCTTAAAAAAATCTATGGTCCGTGCCAGTTTTAAATTCCGAATCCCGGGTTTGAGAAGATAGAATCTTACCACTAGGCTATATTGATACGATAAATACCATAATTTATAAAACGATTTACTATTAATAATAGTAATTATCAAGAGCAATTTAAAAGATGTCAAATATCTTTATATGATGTTGACGTCTGTCTTACAACAGCAGTAATAAGGCAGATTAATTTTTTTGAAGTGTTTCAAGTGGTCAGTTCCTTAGTTCAGAAATAGCATAGCATGTCTGGTGGGTATAGGATTGTTTTATATAAAATTGGTTACCGACAGATGACCATGGATGGCAGTGACTACTTTACATCAGACGGGGTACGTTCGTTTGCTACATATATTTCATTAAAAAATCCAGCATTTTTAATTATAGACATATATTTTTAACATTACAACCTAAAGCATAAAGATATACACATAAAAACTACCATTTCATTGGGTGACTAGGTGTTTGCGCATGTCACACATGTGACTAATAGACCACGTCTTGTAATATTTTTACCTACTTACTTCAGTTCGATAAATTCGTCAATGGACATTGAAAAACATCTGTTTTGGCTTTAATTTGATGCATTTTGTGCACTAGAGACAGTATTGTTTAAAATAAGTGTTAATTAATCGTCTACCATTCAGAGTTATTAGATTTTTATCCAAAGCAACCAAATAAATAAATTTTAAAATTGGTATGCACGTATATTAGCATGTTTCCATAACTTCTCCATTCAAAGGTTTTATGAAATACATTTCAATATTATATAAACAAACTGAGCAACAAATGTTCCAGTAAATATTTTTGTGTACGTAAATAATTGAAAGAAAATACGAATGCTTTCGTATAACTAGAGTTACGTAAGAACTACCGTTCCTTGTAGATAATTTACATTGTAGATAACTCAATGTCTTACAATAATTTTACTATACCACATCATTACAAGTCAGCATTGTCTTTACTATAAGGGCTCACGAATCAAGTGCCCTATGATCCATCATCATTGAGGGCACAAAAGGCCTATACATTCGCTGGCAACGAATTAGCTTAGTATTTTTCTATTTTTAAGTGTCTACTTAGATCATCAAACGTTTTTTATGATATACATTTTAATAAAAAACAAGTGGAGTAAAAAATTAAACCAAAAATATACTGCAGTCAGGTTTAATTTTTTTTAATATTACTTTCCAAAGTCTTAAAATTATTGTATGCCCGAGGGACCCTTTATATCCAGCAACCATATGTGGTAACAAGAGGAGAACCAACGATAGTAGTAGAACAGTGTTACCGTAGGTACGTGAAATACGCTAACACCTTTAACAGTCACATTTATTTTTATCATTGAGCCAAATCAAATGCAAGGTCACATTGGCTTTGAGCCAAACTTAAAAATATATAATTCGCAAAATTATGAGCGTGTGATGCAAGCAACTATTATTAGTTTTATACACGTGTGAGTGTGCTCGTAAGAAAATTTTGTTATTGTGTACAACGACTGTTCAATGACCTTATTAGTGGCGCTTATTATACTCACCTATCCTAAGGTTTTCTCCCCAAAATAACTATAGATATAAAACTATAAATTTTATAGCAATACGTGATTTCAAGTATATATATGATTATTGGTCATTGCTGAGTTGCACGACAAATATATCATGATAGCATGTAGCGCATATTGAGGCCAAAGATGTAGACAGTCTGTGAACAAAATTCAAAGTATATTACATCTGTAATATTCGCGTCATAGAAAAATAACAAATGACCAAACGTACAACGTCTTACTTTTATATAATAGGGATATCAATAAAGGAAAGGATTAAAACAATAGCCGTCCCGCTTCATTAGACAGTTCGTAACGCGACAGTAATGGCCGACGGAAACGGTCCCTCAGTGCGCGTGCGCCGCTTCCGGTCAGATGCGTGCGTCCTATATGATAAACGAGCGATGGAGGATGAATTGAAATCGTCCATTTGTGTTCATTTATTGATTTAATATCTATTTTTAAGGCCCACGTGATCATTTAAACAATTTTTAGGTTAGTGATCTATCAAAATGTCGTAAAATTTAAGTAACTTCCTTATAACTTGATGTACAGACTATTAATTTAGATTTTTACGTATTCAGATTTTTTATAATAAATAATAATTTATATCTATCTTATCTATTTATTGGTAATGTTTACTTCAGATCTACACCTTGCGTTATAAAATTACATAAGTCCTAACAAATGCACTAACCTATTATCTAATATTATATTTTATACTATCTACTGTTACCGTAATAAATTCTGAATTGTGCAAAGTCTCAAGGAGTCAATGTGGGCGAAACTATCTCTAAATAGTATTGCATAGCAAAAAGTTCCTATAATACGGTTTAAGGTAAAATGGTTCTTCCGTAATTGAAATAAGGACTTCGTAAAGTGAAGGTATATGGCAAAGATATACGGCGAACTCCATAATGCAATGGACAATAGGTCTCGTAGAAACTGCAGGCAACTCGAAGACAAAGGTATGAAAACATGCATAATGCATTACGTGAATAGACGGTTACATGTCAAAACTCAAATTCGTGTTCGTGTCAGTTTGCAATTTGATTTGAAACTAGCATGCCGTTTCGACCACATCGGAAATAATGACCTTAAAAAAAAATTAAGTGCAAAATGACTTAACTTTATACTAAATAAGAATTTAATAGGCTTAATATTTTTAAAATTCTTCATCGGCCCGTTACTTTCCCACTATTAGACATAAGTCTTGCACCTGAATGACAAAAATGAGGTCTTGGAGCTACCGCTCTAGGTGAGCTGGATCGCTAGACTTTCAGAACTCTATGGAGAATGCATTGAATGAATATGAGCATGAAGGTTTTCTTAAGATTCCGTCATCATTAAAGGAAATGATATTTAATTTCTAATAACATCTGCCAACCTGCACACTGTTCCACAGTGGCAGCTTTCGCAATGCCCTCAGTCTCCGACTGAGTGCTGTCATTGTTGAACGCCATTGGCGTCTATGCAGCAGCTTTTTTGATAAGACCGGACTTCACGGTCAGACTTTTAAACATTGGAAGTGACTGACTATTCAAACTTTAACCTTAACGTATGTGAAGCTGGACTATGGCTACTGGGCTATAAGTGCTTCGGATAGACTATCAATACCAGATTAGCTTCAATCTGATATGAATAAAGTATAATCTTTTAATATAGCCCATTATCAGCTAACACATAACAGTTTTAGATTTTTACAGGATTTAGAAAGCAAACTAATAATGCACAAGTTATTGCACTCAATCGAATACTAAAGCAACATCGCAAATGGATATGTAATTACTTTTCAGAGTGATGGACTATTGACGCTTTAATTTATTTTTTATACTACATTGCTAGTAGAAAAGATATTATTAGTAGTGTTGTTTCTTCAAGAGTAGCATCATTCTTCTGAATGACTTACATTTTGATTTGATTACAGATAATGAGCGGCAGTGATCACTTAAAATCAAGTACACTGCATGCTCGCTTAGTAATTCAATTTAATTAAAAAGGAAGATATTGCTTTGGTGGTATAAGTGGTGACCACAGTTAATCCTCGTAGATATCTATCACCTTTAATTTTACATGCAAATTAGCTGTGCCCGCGACTTCGTCCGTGTTTATTTTATACATTTTCACAATATGAAACAACCTATGCATAAATCCAGTCATTATTTAATTTCTCGTCCAATTATCAAAAAAAAACTAAACTTATTATGCACCAAACACTTTGTTAGGAATCACTGTACCTGTTGTTGAAAACTGTAAGAACATCCGTCCAGTACTTTTTGACTTTATCGCGAACGGTCAGACGGACAGACGCGACAGAGTACTTTGTTTTATAATATTATAATACAAATGTGGAATATGGAAATGTATGGTTATTGAGTCTTTATAATAAAATAAAAATTTGGTCTGAAATGAATATATTTGATGATTAAATAAATATATTTATATATTATTGTTATTATAATAATATGTAGATATATACAGAATATAAAAAAACAAGACAAATATATTTAATAATTATTATAATTCGTTTTAAGATATTCCATGTTAGATTTGTAAATAATATATTAATAAAATTAAGACAAATAAAGCATACGTCGAAGCAGCTTGACGCCATTAGATAACGTCATGCTGTTTTTAACACGTTTTTATTAACTTGGGTTGTATGTATGTATGTAATGGAATCTTTGAGTATAATTTTCACCAATTTCCAGATGTCTGATTTGAAACTTTGTACACATATCAAGGACCGATGACAGTGCGATATGAAAAAATAAAATAAAAAAAAGAACTAAAAAACACGGTTTTATTAAAAATCCAAAAAAAAAGTATAAATAAGAAATATAAATTGCAATGTAAAATAAGCGTGGGTGCTTTTTCAGTTATCTATTTAAAAAGCGTGTTTTTTAATTTTTTTTACTATTATTTATTTTATCACGTCATACAACTCGATTATACATGAAGCCGCCCCAAATAGGTGTTTTACATCAATATCTATGTGTAACTGCACGTAATGCACTGATTATAATTGTACTTTCGATAGTTACAACGTAAGTCGGACAAACAATAGATAATATGGACGCTGTGGGTGTTCGCAGCGTGGGCTCGACGTAACTATGTCAAGGATATCGGGAGTCACCCGAAATACTTATCTCCTGCATTCATAATTAAACCATTAATTAAACGCTATTGCGCGAATGTCGAGTACAGTACACTAAGCCCACATTTTCGTTATAAAATGTCAAATTGGTATAGGAATAGAGGCTTAGGAAGTAGACTATTGATAAATCAACAATGAAACATATTTACGTTTATGCTATACATTTTATAGTAAACACTCTAAAATCCAGCTATATTAGATAATATGTCAGCTAGAAATTAGCTAGGGGTGAAGCTGGTATTGTTAAATATTTATTTCGATGTAATGGGAGAAAAAAGGCTTACTTAGTTACTTTTTTGTAAATATGTAAAATGGCGACAAGAGAGTATAAATAATTGGCTAATTAGCTGTAATAGCGAATCTTTAATTTTATAATAACATACATTTTTATTACCTCTTCTTTATCCCTTCTACAAATTAGGCACACTTAACAATACAATAATGTCCATACATATACACATACGTTAAAAAACATTACCCCCTTTTGCGGACTTTTAACAAAATACAGAAATAATAATGGTTGCTTGCGGCTTTGTTCACGTGTTTAACCCGCTTTTTACCGCCTTAGTGATGAAATTTCCAAAATTTCTTAATACTCACTTGCGCTGAATAAAAATCTATCTGTAAAAGGTTTGAACTCTTAGTTCTGTTGTTTCAGCTTTGCATTGTTGCCTTCGTCTGTCAGTAATCTTCCTCTTTGATAATCTTTTGGACTATATTCGTGCTAAAAATTCATGTGTTTAGAAAGTGTAATATTCGATTTTTATGCACTAATAAATAAGTATTGTTAATTAACTATTCGCTTTACGTTTTGCATTATGCATGTCGGATATTGACACAAATTCATTGGAAATTGTAAAATCTCGCATGATGCATTCGTGCTAATCAATTTATTTAATGCATAATGCATATGCGAATGAGTTTAACGGTGCAAACTTGTTACAAGTCGAATTACTTTCATTTTCTTCTACACTCGCCGTGCGAAAGTATTTGGATCTGTAGGTTTATGACTCTTGAATTAATAAAATTTGTTATCTTTGTAGTCGATTATTGTAAGGTTTTTTGGCAAATTCTCTTTTGCTTTAACTACAAATATATATTATATATATATTATATTTGTAGTTATAAGTAAATTAATAATTCCTATACACGTATCTGAGGAATGGCAAAAATACAGTATGCATAGACATGTACTTCTATATTATTTTTGTATTAAAGAATATAGTTTGTGAGATGTATAATTATAGTTTTAAGAATCAACCCCACTTCTCCCATACAAACACAAGCTTAACTATACTAGAAAATTTATTGAAAAATATTAAAATATTTGAATTTCACCCTTGTTCAGTTGCCGTAGTACTGAGTATTGTTAAGATATTTATGGAATCTGACCAATAATTTTAGGTAGTTTTTTTTTTAATTTTACATGAACATTTATTAGAAAAAACTACAAACTCAGAACCTTTTGTGAAGTGTTTCGGGAGATCGAATAACGTAACGTAGACAATGAAATCACGGCAGAGTAAAAATTGTGTAAGCCAATCTTAATTTCAATTTAATAAAATGAACCGTAATCTTAATTTAATAAGTACTGCAGCTAAATCTTGCGTAAGAAAAATAAAAGATGTGATCATAACATTAGTATTTCATCATCATATTTCACTGAAAACGGGTTCGCAAGATTATTATATAAAACGCCGTAGCAGTTATTGATGCCTGTGATGACAATTTTCGACCAGAAGCAGTAAACCCGTTATCTAAAGAACTCTAAACCCTCAATTCCTATAAATAAATAAAATAAAACATTACAGCACAGTTTTGAAATGATTTTAGCATTTCTATGTAGCCAAGTTATATGTTTGTTCATTTATTTCATACATATCTGTATGGATTAATATGGGAAAATATTAAAACAATTTTAACGGAGTTTTTATCTACACTTAACAACTTTATATGCAGTTTCTTAGACGTTCTTATAAATTTATTTATAAGCTAGATGAGTAACAGAGTAACGTCATACCACTTGACGTTAAGAAGTCATTGCAAATAGTACTTAAGTCCTTCTTATATTCTTCTTGTATCTGACCTTATAGATACTTTGCTGCTCCTGAAGACAAAAACTGAAACTGAACTGAAACAAGCTTCACAGCTGATTATGGAGGTGGCTGTAGTACCTCCCTGATCACATTTTAGTTATACCTCTTTGAAAATGTACAGATTCTATTTAAACATTGGAAAAATTGATCGAAAGATTCACAGAGTAACAAAAAAGCAACGTGGAAGACGATAGAACTAAATGATGTGAGAAACCACATTGTTTGCAGATGACTGTTACGCAGCATGAGTATCATACAAACGCGATAAGCAAGATTACCTTTGTACTAATTAATGAAATGCGGAAGATGAGGAAAGAAAACACATTCTTTAAAATAAGTAAACATATATAGGATTAGTACTCCGAATAGAATCACAGAGTAATTGTTACAGATTAGTTTATAATTCTGATGTAACTATATAGCTAATACACAGAACAAAATACATAATTCATTTATCTGGCCCTCATCCAAAAACATTTCTTTATCTCGTATAGACCAGAAAACCAAATATTGGTCTCCCTAAGTTCTGGGATTCTCCATCAGGACATAAAGAGACCAGTACGTACTCTCTAAATAACTCTAAATTTATCATATACTTAGCCTTTTGAAAACAGCTCCATCAAGATTCTTCATCTGTGTAGACTTTATTAGTATTTCTTTGATGTCATGTCTCGATTCAACTTTAATTTTCGATATTTTACATCATAAATATTTAGATCACCTTCTGAAAAATATAAAGCCATAATTTGAAATATTCAGAAAATTCCCGGAACAATGCATGAGATATGAGAATTAACTCCTGACTATGTGGTCCACAATAAAAAATAACTAGTTCATTTTTGTAGGGCGCTAAGAACATCTGCGAACAACACGTATCGGAACATTATCCACACATCTAGACCAAAAACGCAGATAAAACTAACAGTTACTCCGGTAATTACGGCGTGAGATGACACAGTATCTCGTAAACACGCTGTATTACGAGGATAATGATGTAATATTAATTGGGGACAAATTTTTTACGTATCTCTATAACCGTACTTCGAACTAATATGTCATGCATGTTCCAGTATTCTCGTAAGATGATGATGTAACCAATGTATGAATTTACAATTTTCTATTTGAATTTATTTTTATAGTAGCGAATATATTATAAAATTCAATTTAATACTATACCCGCGACATCGTTAGCGTAATTAATAGATTCGCCGAAATTTATATAATTCCTAAATACAATAACATATGCGCGTTATATAAGAAATAAATTGATTACTAAGTATTATTCTATTCCGTCATTTCGTCAAATACTTAATAGGCAATAAACATTCAATATATCGTAGGAACATAAAAATAAAATATATCCTGAAGTCACATTCTTACCCTGGCCCCGCAGGATACAATATAGAGACACAGTAAATCCAGACAATCCAGTAGATCGTAATTCTGCGAAATTATTTTATCTCCCACAATCACCAATATGATCAAATACATTTATACAAGGAGGACGTTCTAAGTGAGGTCCATGTCCAACATTTGATTGCTGAAGACCATAGGATACAAAAATGTTTTTTTGTTTTCGTATATATGTTGAATTAAACGCAAACTTTATCAAATTTATTTTAATGACTTATCCAATAAGTTAATGTACATATGTTTATCTTCTAACGCGTCATAACATAAATATTGATACGTACAAATAGAAAACGTTGCAATTTCTATATTATCTTCTTTTTATATAACTCTCCATCCATTTATTGCTTAAGTATCTTTAATGACTCCAATTGAAACGACCTTCACAATTATATTGACATCGACAATTTGTTTTCGTTCCCCAATATCTTTACATAACTATGCATGTAAAACAGTAGAATCATTACTATTTTCGTCACGTAAGTACCTCTTACCTAATAGAATAAGTATGTGAGTGAGCATGCAGTCGATTATTCAAGTATGGTAGAAATTTAAAGAAAAAGAATAACATTGACGTTTAGTTCTTTGACGTATTACTATCGTCACATTTCTGAATTACAGCTGCAGTGTATCGCTGTAGTGTTCTTGTTTAAAGGATAAGCCAGATTCACTTTCCAGACGGTTCATCTTTGTGACTTCACTTTGATCCTTGTTCTAATATAATATGGAGAGAGTTATCGATGTCTATACATGATTTTCGATGAGTTTTGTCTTCGTCGTCAAGAGTAGCAACACATTGTGATCGAGTTCAAGTAAATCATTTTTTTCAGATGTTAGTTACATAGTATTTTATGTGTACATGGTCCATTTAATTTCATGTAAGCAGTATCTTCGTTTGTAACTACCTTTATATTTAACAAAACCATCATCATCGACCCGCTTCTATCCCACTGCTAAAGCAAGGTCTTCTTTCAAAATTATCACCGTCTTGTTACAGTTCACCACGCCATTAAAGTACATATTTGTTGAATTTACGCACCCTTTAAAGTAATATTAAAATTCTCAAGCATGTAAATTTCCTCCATCACCTGTGAAGCATGACTTATATTTAACCCTGTTTATAAATATATTTAAATAACATATCAGACTACATGTACAATGTATAATTTTTGATATGTTAATTGCTGCTATGATAGTAAAGTTGTAGGTTGAACTTTGTATTTAAACAATTTTAAAAGGTGAATTATTAAACCCATATATATACATATATAGAAGAAATTTCAATAAGAGAAAGTAGGTTCGCACTCGCAATATAAAAGTGAATCTGTAGACTGACTTGTAAAGCAACATTCCTACAAATGTAACCCCACTTGATTCACCCCTGCAATACCGTTGGTAATCCTGTGAGGTACAGTTGAACCTAGGGGGAGTTAACTTAATTAAATATCATGATGATTCAACGTCTTATGCGTCATATATATATTTTTTGTGTCTTAAAAAAAAACTATGTTTACAGTTTTTTCTTACTTTAAAAGGTACAGTGTTCACTTGTTCATGAAACTTTACATATATTTTTTAATTTTCCCGGAACTAATGAATGTAATGATTAAATATGAAGAATATGTGATAATTAACAACTTGTTTTATATTTTGTCTTAAATTGTTAGTAACTGTAATCGCTTTTTTGTTTACTTTGTAAACAAGAGGTTCTTAGAAGTTTTTTTAAAGAAGCTATGAACTAATTCGCAAAAAAAATAGTTTTCAAATGCATTTAATTCCGTCGGGACTCAGTAACTGAAGGTAACCCGTTCTATATTTAATGTCGGTATAATCTCACGACGTACTTGCGACGCAATCTAAGGGAACCAGTTTTACACAGGTAAGCGAACTGTAGTCAAGTGAATGGCTATGCAAGTAACTATATAAAAAATTACCGACTTCAAAATACAATGACGCTGTACATTTTTTAATAGATTATCGGCAATATTACAGGTGGTAGAGCCGTTAGAGCTCGCCCGGGGCGGCACCACCGCCACCCTCATAACCCTACGTAAAGCAACATGTTCCTCATGTATGTATTGTGTTTCGGTTGGGGAGGTGTGGTTGCCGGATACACATTATTGGAAGCGACCATCTTAGTCCTCAAGAGT
>DWON01009623.1:0-11275 GCA_018251015.1 Phocides pigmalion okeechobee | reverse complement strand
CCTATCCACCTAGTATTTTTTTTTTTTTTTATAACGAAAGAGTAAGAAACGGGCATGCAGGCCACCTGATGTTAAGTTGTCACTGCAGCCCATGGACAACCACTCCAATCTCAAATACAACAGAAGTTCTATTTAGGGGTAGACGCGAATGCTTTCCTACTCTTGAGGACTAAGATGGTCGTCTCCAATACTGTGTATCCAACCACACCTCCCCAGCCGAAACACAATACATGAAGAACATGTTGCTTTAGGGAGGGTTAATAAATCGAGAGTAGGTGTAGAAATTTAAACATGCCTTAAGCGCTCATATAGACTGAATTGTATAACTTATGTAACATATCTTTGAAAATTGCTTTACCCATTCGGGTAAAAAGGGTCGTAGCCTTTCTATACACGTACGCAAATTTTGGCACAACAAACTCTTACTGAATCACCTCAAGTTTTCCCGACGGTAAATAGGTACCTTTTGTATGTAGAATGAATTTGAAATGGTTCTGCAATATAAAATAAAATACATTTAGATATTATACTTCTCTTACTAAACTATAAGCCTATAATATTATTATGTTATTAAATGAAATTAGGAGTGTATTCTTAATTCTTCTGACTCTAAACGGTTTTTCTTATTTTCATATATTTCTGATTATCTGGTTGTTTGCTATTGTAATATTAGTATTGTATCAGATTAGGCGCTATTGTTAGGATCGTTGTTGTTTTTTTTTTCTATTATTCGTGATAATTCTAAATTGTCCACCCAAAAGCTTTCTTAATAGTTTTAAGATATTAATGTTGAGTTCACAGTGTTTTATAACTGGCACAGTATGGGTTCCATCCATCAATGCAAGACCATAACAATGTATGTAACGGTGAACTATAAATTTGCTTGTCAGTACTAGTCATAATAAAACAATATACATCATACTTATGCAAAGTGATTATTTCCCAGCTTTCATCCCACTATATCACCAACAATTGAAGCATCATTAAAAACGTTAATACGTATTAACGGAGTTCTTGGCAATAAATTGGTAAATTATTTGTTTTCTTTATTAATTGAATGTTTTTTTTATTTTTATTAATTAATTATTTTCCTTACTATAAAGAACTAAATCCAAGAGAAATTTTTATTGTATACCTTTTCAAAAATCTACGTTTATTTCACTTGGTATACTCACACTTACCATTTCAAAATCTTATAATTTTATTATATACAAATTGCGCCAAATCAGTAGATTTATAAATGTGCATAGTAGTAAAATCTATGAGAAACTCAAGTAGGTACCATTTTTTTGTGGAAAGAATAAAGTGCTTAACGGTGTAATAACTTCAGCGGCGTCAGGGAGAAATATCGCTCTCGCTGTCACAGCAACGCGCTCCCACAATGGATTCGGGGTAATCAACCATTTTTAGGATTCCGTAACCATCTAGAGAAAATAAGAACCCTTATTTCGTCATGTCCATCTGTCCTTTGGTCACAGCCGTTTTATTCAGAAACTACATACACCACATACACTTTGAAAGATAATTATATATCTCATATGTTCCATGTTACGTATATATACACAATAGTATATTAAAATTATATATGGATCAAATAGATGGATGGAAAAAATACACCGACAGAAACTATCAATGGATGTGTTTCCAAAAAATGAAATCAGATTTCTAGTCTACATATGCGAAAGACATTTTCTTACAAAGTAAGGAAAGTATAATTTCCCGACCACAGGACCCTTTACTGTATACGTTTCGACACAAACATTGCGGCTTCTTTATCAAAATTGGTCATACTTTAGTTAAAAATATTAATTACTGGTAAACGTTGAATGGATCATGGATTGTAGGAATATCGTTAAGAAATATAACATAGCTCCGGAACATATGGGCAGTATAACTTGTAAAATATAATGTAATGAGTTCTGGACTAGAGATTCGAATTTGGATCCAAGATCCAGGTTTCTGTTAAGCTAATAGACATATTACATAACTGTAAACTGTCGACAAAGTTACTGCATTTTGGCAAATCATACTTAGAGAGTATTTTATACTTCAACTAATACAAACGCACAAATTGAGAGTTTTCACGATGTTCTGTAAGTTATGAAGAACTGTTACTTTTTTGTGTTAAAAGAGCGGCCAACGAGCGTGTAGATCTTTTAATCTAAAGTTATTGTTTAGTCCACGGAAATCTAAGTCCTATATGAGGTCGTACGTACGTAGATGCAAGTCTTTAGAACTAAAACGATCGCTTCTATATTCACTTGTATATGACAATATTCACTTATATTCACAATAAATTCAAATTTAACTGGATTTTATAATTTGTAAAAAATATTATAATTGATAACTATCGTTACGTGTCAATTGCATATCTCAAAGTTGCCAATACACACTGACTATGTGTATACCAAAAAGCTATCAATTTGACGTTCGTTGTAGGCGACATCTTCCGGGACATTTAGGTCGTGCACGTTAAAATGTGCCTCACATATTGATGTCGGGAAAATTGAAGGAGAAAATCGGAAATTTCTTCTCTGCTCCAGCACAGATGTAGGTCGATATCATTTTGCGATATATCAAAGTGGTGTCGCGTTATAAGCGCATACATTATTCCCGTCGGATTACACACCTGCCCCTACCATACCCGTCAACTTTACTTTTTGTTTACGCTCGCGCGACACTCACTGTTACTTATTTGTATTCCACCCTAACAAAGGGTGTTAAGAGTTCGTAAGATAACTTTTCTTTAAGTCTGTTAGGATTAGTTCTTATTTTTAAGTACAAGTATTAGAGCCGAGTGCTCTTTATTTACGGAATAGGTGACAATAAATAGTCGAGATCCCCTTAAAAACTATTAGAAGCAGCAATAAATGAATTTTAATGGTCTAAATGTAGTAGAACATAAGTAAATAAAGACCTAGTTAGTAAAATATGTTTAGGTAGATTTACGTACCTAAAATTTAAAGGTACCAACTACCTAAACAAATTGTTTGAAGCTGAGGAAAGGAGAAATTAAAGAAATGGCAATCGTAAAGTTATAATGCTCAGACTAGTTTTAAATTTAACAGTAAAAGTTATGTATAGTCACAGTATGTCAAAATAAATCATATTTTAAGGTGTCAGAAATATTGTTGAATATATTAGTTGTCAATATGTTAACAAGTTAATACGTGAACACGAATCCATCTCCTAAATAATAAAATCCAATAATGCTCTGGATGAAACAAGCGAAAATCGTTTTATGAGCACTCAAAAAACAAAAGCCTCCGCAAAATAAATATTCATGCAAAGAAATGAAAAACATTTGAATGTGAATTCTATCATCCGATATTTAAATCTGGCAGCAGCGCGGTCGGGCGGGCGAGAAGTTTCCTCGGGCGGGGGCGCGGCGCGGGGCCGGCGCGGGGCGGCGGGAGGCTGGTAATTAGGCGGCCCGGCGGAGGCTGTATCGATCGGTGCGTCTCCTAGCAACGCGCGAGATGGCAGCACCGCCTGCCCTCGCACCGGGAACGAGCTTTTTGTTCGAACTCACTCTAGGTGAGACCGTTTTGATGTAATCTACGAAGAGATGATTCAATTCGATTTGCCCGCTATATCACAGGCGAGATTATGGCGCTATTAGTAACCAAGCGGGGCGTTTTGTGCGGACCCGTTTAAATGAATTATTGCTGAAAATCTTTTATAAAATTCATTTTTATTGAACGCTGTAGGTGTTTACCGAAGAACAAAGAAAGGAATGGAAATTTAATAAAGGCTCGGCATGGCAGCCCTCCAACTGTAGTCGACACGAACGCTGTGTAAACATAATTACGAAAATATTACGAGATATACATATTATTATCTTGCTCATCCGAGGCATTCGCTGGAAGGCACGCCTTGGCGCTGTTGCTTGTTTTCCTTAATAACGCTAATATTAGAGAATAACATTCTCGGCATCTTACATGGATTATTACATCATACATAAGTGGAATAAGTTATTTACATAATTCGTATCCGCCCGCATTTTCGAAATAATTATACTTACTGTGACTTACGATAAAATACATAAATAAAATATCCCTAAATCCCAATTTTACAGACATCAATAGACCACTAGTTTTGATATGTTTTGATACAAATATTTGTAAAATATATTTATGTAAATTTTGTAAATAATTTAAATATAATTTCACACACGAAATTCATACATGTAAGTATATAGATTCAAGAGAAATTTAAAGATAAATAAATATAAAAGGTACTGAGTACACTTATAGGCATGATGGGGACATTTCATAGATAATGACAGATATTTGAAAGTCTTGGTCACTTAAAATGCAAAAGCTGAGATATCTCTGGAAAGCATCTCTTGTAGCGCATATTTTTCGAATAGCTACGTCGGAGCAAAATGTAATAACGGTTGCACCACCCCTCCTCAAGTCGCCCTGCATTTTATCCCCGCATATTTCCACCGAGCTGCGCCCTACATTTCCTTGCAACTTCGCTCCGTATACAAAGAAAATAGAAATTATTGAGAGAACGCGTTACATTCTAGCGTAGAGCGAATTCCGAACGAGGCTAGAAAAGTCATTCTAGTCACTATATTAGAAATTGTTGCGGGAAAAATAAATATCAAGCTGTTTTTAAATTAATTGTATTCTTACGTGTTAAGATCAAAATAAGTAAGAGAATATATTGATTTCTCATAATAACTCAAAAACGAATTTTTAACACATTTTTCCAGCGTAACCTATCATCGTCGATGACCCACCATCCTACCATACTACCATCGTCAATCCAACTGCTGGGAACTGTTCTCCTCTCAAAATGAGAATACGGGCGAGAGAATTTCTAAATGAAGATTGGTACGCTTCATAAACACACACAGCTACTAAAAATGCAGCTGCGTGTTAGGCATTTCAACCTCGGATCTCTCTTGAAAAAGGTTGGAATCTTAACCTATCACTATTTCTTAAACTAAACTATTACAATTGGTTTTCGTTTTTAAGCTGTGATTTATTAAAAATATATCATAAATATGCGGATTTATTTTGTCAAGTTCACATTGTATGACTTGAGTGGAGACCGAAATGTTGTTCTGCTTCTTAACAAATATCATCGGTGGATTATAAATAAATACATATTTCTTCTAACATAATTTGTAATTATAATAATACTCATTCAATGCATATCATGCAATACGTATTCATTGGTTTTGATTTTTTTTTCACAAACAAAAGGTAAAACAATTGATAGATAAATGTACTACTTAGGCAAATTTAGCAAAAATCTATATGAATACTAAGAATTTTTATTTATTTCCCGTAAAAGGTTTTTATGTGTAATTTAATTAAATTTGTTACATTGTGAAATACCACTTGTGAATAATATTTTTTATATACACACCACTACTGGACACGATTGTTTGTTTGCTGCTGTCGGAGGCCTAAGGCCTAAAGCATACTCTACCACGTTGATTATACCTACTAATAATAGGTTTTTATTAAGTTGTTGTTTAAAACTACTTTGCAACAATCCGCCACCACAGTGTATAATGGTATATATTTTAAAACATAAACTATACGGGATAGGAAAAAGTGAAGTGATTAAAAATATATACCATTACACATATTAGTGCCATGTTTCGCCCCAAAACGGAACATCATCAGGGTAAGTTGACTCTGCGACGGTTACTCACCGATTCCAGGAGGGAGGGGGTTCATAGTGCATACTTTGATATATATAACATTATACATTGTGGTGGCGGATTGTTGCAAAGTAATTTTTAACATCAACTTAACAGCATTCCGCAAAATAACACCTGATATTATTAACTATAATAGGTTTTTAAGCAATGTTTCTTTCTCCCTTTCCACCTTCTCTGAATCATTTTATCTAAATTAAACGAATACGAATGACAATAATTGTACGCAAATAACTCTGATATTCTCTCAATTAGGTCTGTAGTAAAAGCTTTGTAGTAGTCAATCCCATTTAATTAATTTTCCATTGTACGTATTAAAAGTTCTAGATAAGATGGGGAATCTATAGAAATCACTAGCAGGGGACAGTTGATAGGAAAGCTTGTAATAGAATGCCGACAGCACATTTCAGTTAGTTTTAATGAAAACTGACGCGAACAGGATTTGAAGCAGACTTGGGAGTTGTAACTTTTATCAGATAAGTTACTTTATATTTTTATAAAATGTTTTTTTTTCATATATAAATGAAAGTAGCGTCCGGGTATGCAATCCGTCTGATGGTGACAGGTCACTTTCCCCTATGAACAACCATAAACAATTCCAAGTCCTATCTGAATTCGATCAGTGTGTTGTTACTCCTGAGGGGCTAAGATGGTCAAATCATGCCTCATATTTTTAGAAACAGCAGACGATCATGTTGCATTTGTAACTCATATGTCTTATAACAACTGTATCCAATGCATTGCCGTACTGAGGACTAAGTAATTCCATTCCAAAATATAAAAGATTTGACACTTCTAATAGGAGGTGGTCACTTCTACCCACGGACATCTGGAAAAGAACAGGAGTCTCATTTAAAGTCTACGTACGTTTTGCCATTCCTATGGCCTAAATTGGTCGCCTCATAAAATTAGCTCTGAGGAAGTCGTTCTTGAAATAGAAATTAAAGGGGGAACTTGCTTAATGGACGACATTTTGAATGGACGTACGTCCTTGTGTACGTGTGTAATGGATTTCCAACTAAAGATTTCACTTCATTTTAATGAAAATTGACATGGCGACATTGTTGGAATAGGCTTCTGAGAGAAAATTTTAACGTAATTTAGAATTACGCCAAGTCTTCCTGTTTAAAATGCATACTATTACGTAAAAATAATGATTTATATCAATGTAATATATTCTAAAGCTGTTTATTTTCTATTCTATGTATCATTAATTAACTATAGTTAAAGTTATAGTGAAATTACATCAAAATTGCTATGAAACAATCCTGAGCGTTAAGATAAAGTATAAATGCCGTAATGTAAAGTTTTTTTAATATAGATGTTATCATCAATTCGGTATTGTTTCACTGCTGGGCGAAAATCTCCGCTGTCTTTGTCCAGATGCGGATAGAAAGACATTACACATCTCTTAGAAATTAGTGGAGAACTCCTAATCATGCATAATTTCTAGCAATGCTTCCTTTTACCATTTAAACTAAATAGATGTGCGTAAAATATGATTTCATCAAAAACAATTCAAATCAGCAATTACATTAACAGCTCTAAGCCAACAATTGTTAATTGTTCGCGTACCTGCCGATATTTCGAAGGTACCTAATAAACCTTTGTAAGCTTATATAAAACCTCCCCTTCCATTCTCTGATTCCATCTGAGTAGGTAATTGGCACATCAACTGAATTTTTGCCCCGATGGCGTTCGGTTTCAAACGCTAATTAAAAAACCTCGGCCCCCGCGTCTGTCAATGTCTGTCTGCCCAACTAACGAGGCCCCAACAAAGCTAATTAGGTACCAACTCTGAAATTGAATCTGCCAAATAATTTTCAGTTCTAAACTAACTTTGCGTTTATAATTTCAGGATCGTTAACATATACCTAAATATGAGTAAACAACGCCCACTTAATAAAGTATGGGATATGTATGCCTGTTATTATTAGTCTAAATAAAGATAATATATTAGCGTTTTGTGAAAGAAAACTTATTGAAGGTATTTGCGTTTTTCTTTGCTTTTTTTACTTTACTCTTCTGACTATATATGTATATATGTATGTAGTTCGTTACATTGCGTTTATGTATGAGGTATGTATGTATGTATGTATGAGGTAGGTATGACCTCAGAAGTGACAACACATCTGTGATCGATTGCAGTTAGCGCACCCGTTCTATAGTGAGATGGTTGTGTATATAGACAGAAATGAATTAAAATTAAGTGTACGTACTACACACAATGCATTGTCGTTAGATAGTCCAATTTTATAAGGAAAAGTTAAATCAATAAAACGATATTCTCAAAGCAAAGTTTATAGTATGTTAAATATAGAAATACTATATTAAACAATCTATAATCAATCACAATAATTGTTATGAGTATACAGATTTGCAATTAGCCGAGGTAGTGCAATCCGATTTAGCCGTAGGGGTTTGACAACAAACACAATAGCTATCGAACAGTCGTCCGCTTCCAAAGTAATTACAACACATCAACGCTGTCGTGTGCACCCACCAACATAGCCGAATGTACTTATTAAACGTGCACAAAGAGAAGGCAACCGGCAAACAGCCAGCGGATCTCCCCGCCGGCACCGGGAATCAGGTGGCGGTAGAGGTGATGCAATTGACAGCAGGATATGGTCCTAAATACACCGCATTTCACACGCAATATGCGGCCTTATCTCGATGAGTTTATCGTTCAAATTAGTGGCGCAATGGTCCGTCGATTCGACAGTCGTCAGCTGAGTTTGCGCAGGGTTGCCAATAGTAACATCCGGGCAGAGCCCCGGCCGAGTTCGAGCTGTATCTAGATATTTATACAACCTACGCGTCCATAGATAATTATGTACAGCCCGCCAACATTCACAACTGAAATATTGGAAACTTTGTAACGTACATATTGATACTGTGAATCATATTTAACATTGGAATTCTCACTTGTAGTCGTAGAATCAAGCGTGCATACGTACTACATATAGGATGTATGTGCTACGAACTTAATACTACTTAATGAAGATTACAAAGAGTCTAAAAGTAGGAGAACTTTAGTTCGACTGGGGAGGTATCACTGCTGTCCTCATAATCCGTCGTAAAGCATTACTTGTGTTTCGGTTGGAGAGGTGCTGTTGACGGCTACACTTTGAAGCCAGACGAACATCTTAGTCCTCGGGAGTAGCAACGCATCTACGTTCAAGCTCAGACAGGATTTCGGCCGTGTTTGTGGTTGTACGTAGATGTCTATGTCTTAAATATCTTATTTTAGAACGTACTTTCAGGTAGTAGGTTTTTTTATGATCCTTTGACAATTTTTGTCTGATAGCACTAATGTAGCTGTTTTGTGTTCTAGCTAGAATGCGGTAAGTAACAACAGTAACTAATTTTATTTTTGCGAGGTGTTCCGTCCTCTGACCACAGAAGAAACAACGCATCAACCAACATTAGATACCTCCTATTTTATACTCGTATGTACTTGGTTTAAGATGTCTATTATCAACAGCGACTGTTTAACATCAAGTTGCAAGCTCATTTCGTATTACTTACAAAACCAAAGGAATAATGAGTTTTTAGGTATATTTCAATTTATCCCCAAAACACCGTTTTGAAAGAGTATTTACCTACGTAGCGATATTCAATCAAGTTTAGTGTCTGCATCTGGCCGTATGTCTCATAGTAGGTATTCGTCTTACACTGGGTTTCAGGGTTCATTTGATGACCGTAATGGCAATGAAGCTTCTTTGACAAATTATATTAGTTTTATTCACATCTTTTTGTGTATAGTACATATATATGTATGTGGCCAATATTTTAACGTAACTTATTTTTATTTATATATTCTTTATGTAACCAAATACAAACACTAGCACAAAAAATAGACAAAAATAATATCTTAAAGTATTACATAAATTTAAAGGCTTTGGTTATAAAAGATTTCTGTAAATAAAACTGAAATTCAACTATTTTTTTATTGAAATATATTTTATTTCTAGTCAAATAAATAAGTATATATACACTAACAGAGTAAAAAATATAAAAAAGATCTTACTATAATGAAAAGCGTTAAAATGAATAGGTAATAATACTTTAAGCAAAGATTTACCTACTCGTAGTATATTTAATCGGATTTACAACCTTAATTTGCCCACGTACCTCGCCGTATTCAAGGCTCATTTATTGGTCTTAATGGCTAAGATGCTACGCTGGGAACATCTTATCCAACGTAATCGTATATCTTAGGCCGGGCTTGAAAATGTTTATAATTCAACCGCAAGCCTAGTATTAACTACGTACTTGAGTAAAAAAGGTTGTACCCTGAATAATCACAATCACTACACAGATAAGAATGGAATTTCTTTCCCCGCTTTTCGTCCATAGCAAGGTATTTTCCGGGGAGGATTTCTTTTGACGTTCAAAAGAGTTCTGTAAGAATTAACTTTGAACTGCCATTTGCCTGTGACTTGGACTATTCCATCAACTTTACAATCTTAATGCAAACGTGTAATTTCATTTCAACGCCTACTGCGTTCAGGGTAAAATTAAAATTTGTTGGCCTTAATAACTAGGATGCAGTGGTAATGGTAAGATTCAATTGTTCATTAATAACTGGGATGCAGTGCTATCCTAATGGTATTCCATCGCTTATACGAGGGCCGAATCTCTGGCACGCAACTCAGATATTTCGACGCCATATACGTAGTACAAATTAATTTATGAATTGCTTCAACGGTGAAAAAATGCATTATGAAAAACCTGCATATCAGAGAATTATCTATAAGGTTCTAAAATGTGTGGGAATATCAGATTATGGACTAACCCTCTCATTCTGAGAAATCTGTGCTTACTCTTGGGACGGTAAAGGGTTGATGACGAATGGTTAATAAGCTTCGCACATAACATTATTCCCAGACGTAATTTTATTTCCAGATATGTCATTAGTATGAAAAGAACACGAGATAATGTTAACGTTTTATTTAAATTTTGCATTTTCAATTTTCCCCTTGTCAATTTTGTATCCCGAAATACAAACTAATGAAATACCTAAATCTAAAATAAGCCTCTTTTCAGAGATGGTAGTAACATTCATATTATACAAAATTACGACCCAACGCCAAGATGTCAATATATCACTTAAAGTAAATTTTCAAGCCGAGATTATATCTGTACCAATACCATTGTACCTTCACGGAGGTGAGCAAGGCACCTAACCTATAAAATTGAAAATAAAACGGGGTAACCGAGAAAGCGTCGCAGCCATTAAGATGTACGAATAGCCTTGAAAACGTTGAACAAGGTAAGGCACATTGCCAAATTCTGGCCGTAAACTTGATTTAACACTGTCTTACAATACTTTACTACTAGCTAGTCTTATTGCACCAACGTGTCACCTATTTATGGCTTTTAGACTCAAGTTTTCTCACAGAGCAGATATATTCAAGAAGGTCCTTAAAAGCGGATCGTTGTTCGTTTGTTTATTTATTTCTTGTTCGTTTGTTTATTTATTTTTTGAAAGCGAAATGTACTGATTAAATGGACGTAGATTATCAAAAAGGATCCAACCCACAATATGACCGAAAATGAGTTAAGTATACCAAACTACTCGCCTAG
>DWON01009622.1:0-11276 GCA_018251015.1 Phocides pigmalion okeechobee | reverse complement strand
ATCTTAGTCCTCAAGAGTAGGAACGCATCCGCGTCCATCCTTAAATAGAACTTCCGTTCTATTTGAGATTGGACGTGATTGTCCATTGGCTGCAGTGACCGCTTAACATCAGGTGGCCTGCATGCCCGTTTCTTTCTCTTTCACAATAAAAAAAAAATGTCTCATTGGTAGACAACGGTCTGTCTTCAATTGGAGAAAGCCTGGGCAATAATCAACCATACTGTTGTAGTGCGTAAACTACACATGCGCACTACATCAGTGTGGTTAAGTAGTAGTCAATAGGATCACAGACTAGATTTAATGACACCTATGTACAGCCGAGACTGCTAATCGTATCTGCCTAAGCATGAAAGCGTACATAAAAATTTGCCATTAACGGTCACTCATCATAAACTAGATCGGGCTCGACGTTGCGGTACTTCGTCGATCATTTGCAATCTGATCATTTGCATAGTGAACCGCGTGACTATCCGTGTTTTGATCTATAGTACATTTCTTAAAACATCAAACAATCTTTGATAGATTTATGTGGGCATTGACATATACAGTAACAGCGCCATCTATACACAGTTTTGTGCAATCTTCGTGCTTATTTCTGCTCATTTACAATATTTGAACTCAACACGATACCTAACCTAAAAATAATAACGGTAAGATTCGTGCAGAGAAATATTCATAATTCATACGTAACTTATTAAATTAGTATTAATTCATTATCTAGAAAGTCTAGATACTAAGTGATGTGAGATGCTTAGTCTAAGAATAAATCATAGTACATACAATACTTCTATATATCTACTAGTAACTTTGAGAACTAGAACGTTATTGCACTAAATGTTAGTTTTTGGGTGTCATTTCTAGATATTTTTTAAAATTTCGTGCACTTTTATTTGTGAAAATCTTAACTGCGTCTTGATATTTAACAATTCCCTGCTAAGTATTATTGATATCGAAGATTTTTTTAACAATTTCAACCCTGTTCATTGATGTATTCACAATATCACAAAAATATTATTACGTCGCCCTCATACGGATAACTTTTCACGATCTGGCCACTGTTTCTCAACTTTTATATTGTCGCTACCCCCTAAAAGTCAAAAGATAAAACCCATAGCTGCTTTCTATATAAGAATAGGGAGCGAGCATTCAGACCACCTCACGTAAGTGTTCACTGTAGTCCATAAACAGACTGAACTGATGTCCTATTTGAGGTCGAATATTGATGTATTGCGATTCAAAAAGATAGGATGATCTCCTTTCACATAAGTATAGCCTACGACTGCTTTTCTCTAACTTGGAACATACGGCGGTGTTAGCATCTTCTCGTCGAATTATAGTTCTCTGTACTTTCAGACCCGTGGCGATCTCGTTTCTTAATAATAATAATGCCTTCCTATTGCTTGCGATCCACTGACAACAGTTGACAACAAATGGAGAAACATGAAATGAAACTTTAGCCTGGGATCGTCTTGCTTAATTTTAAATAATTATTTTTTAAATACCATAGTATCCGTACAAGCGTACGACATAATAATATTTCTAGAATCTCAGATTAATGATAGAGTAAATCATTACTTGAAAGAAAATTTATTTTGTGCTTATATGTATATATTTTTGGCAAAAATTATAATGTTAAGTAATCAAACATCCAATTTTCAAAATAAATGAAATTAACAAGAAAAGCACCCATTAAAAATAATTTCACAACACATAATAAACATTTTGATAACGCAATATTTACAAATGAAAATGATAACATAATTTATATTGATGTTAATAAAGTAAAATATAATATAAACATCTTACAACAAAACGTAATGTCATAATGAAATCGAGGAAGGAACAGAATAGACAGCTAATGTTGTTTTTCTGTGCATGTTTTGCGCATTAGGAGTTTATTGAGCCACGTGTCGTAGCGGCGTGACGTCACTACATCTCTTTGATACGTGAAAGGTTCTGGGTTCGACTCCCGGCATGACAGATGTCTAAAAGATGAATTTAAATATATCTTTCGGATTTGCGTACCAGTTAAGGTGCTAGAGGAGTATGAGTATAATTATTAATATTTTTTCATTAGTTGTATATTCTATTACTTCTAGGTTACGAAATAAAATTTTAGAACAAGGAAAACAAAATTTAAAAAAATATCACGCATACATATTTCACCCACTTTGTAAAGTAGGTACGTACATATATTGGATGAGTACGAAAATTATTTGTGCAAAAATCTATAATAATTGTCAAGAGATTTAACACTTTAATTGCGGGAACACAATTGCTGTGTAACGACTTGCACATTGCTGTCGTGTTAATACACATCTGTATGGCTTAAGGGACACAAGTGGTCACGTAGCCGCTACAAGACTGCGGGCGGATACAATGGCTGTGTCTTCATACACGCTCACTGATGCTGCGAAACCCAACGGGTGTGTGAATCAATGACGCACCTCCAGTCTAAAGAAAACGTCTCCAGTCTAGTGCGCCGCCCGCAACGCTGACTTTATATAAATATGAAATATTTTTTTATATATTTTCATTATTATGATAAGCTGTTATATAAAAAGGTATTGTGAATAAAACTTTTTAACTTTGACTGCTGAGCGCATATATTAGAACGAGTCCGTATTGGGGAAGGCGCTAAACTGGAGCTATTTGGTGTAAACTGAACATACGCCGATAATTATACGAATATTATATTTTTAGCATCGGTATAACATTTATGAATACACAGACGTTGTTTCGGCTTGCAGTATTGTAGCGCCGACTTAAAAACAGCACTTATATTCGCCCGTATTTTTTTGTACACACAGATTTGTACGTACAACACAGGTGTACAAGCCGCAAGTGCGTTGTACCGCGTAATACACAGCAGTATTGTGCCGCAGCGAAAGTGTTAACTAACATTACATGGTGATAATACGCTCGAACAAAATGTATAGGTTATATTTTTAATCGTGTTCAGACTTTTTTAGCATTTTTGGATTTTTAACGAATGTTGTTTGAAAACTGCGTCCGTAACACTTATGTTACGATCAAAATGTTTCGATTATTTAAGCGCAGTGACCTGACTAATACATATAAAGAACATTAATATTCCAACAACTACATTTCCGACTACCCACAAACAAGCGGTAAACATCTAAAAATATGCTTTATCTTTCTTTAATCATAATTTGGTTATTATCAACATTTTGTACACATCATTGGTATCTTTGTCATTTTACAGATTTACTTAAAGAAGTAATTTTTAATTATTTCAGAATAATTAATGTTTTACTTTAAAAGGGCTATGAATATTTTAGCATGATGGTAAGTCGCCATCTTGGATTTCTTCTCAAGTCTAACGGATTGCAATGGAACTTATACAAAAGAGTGAGAACACAGAAAGACAAAAAAATACATATTGCCGCCTATTGTGAAGTAAGTTGTGAAATTTGTTGTTTTCTATCTCATGGTATGCAATTAAGTATATTATATTCTATATATAAGACGTTAAGACAAACATTATTCTACCAAAGATTATTTTATGTAATTTATGAAAATTACACATTTAACCGCATTAGAGTACAAATATTTCAAAGGATACATATAATTTAAGAATTATCCTTGTGTTCAAATCTTGGTGTGTAATTATGAGTGTTGATTTAGAACATCAGATGATATAATATACTTTGTTTGTTGATGTGTCTTGTACTCATATATGTGTACTAGCTGTGCCCGCGACTTCGTTCGATGATGATTGAAATTACTTTATTTGTTAACCGACGAAATAAAAAAAACACTAAATGTTAAGTGAAGCCCATCAAAATATAGTCCTGAGAACTGAATTCAAATAGGGTAAGCCATTTCTGAGATTAGCGTGCACAAACATACAGACAAAATGTAAAACATTGTTTTGGGTTCTCTTGCGTCCATAACGGCACCCCATTACATGATTTTTTAAATATTTTTGCCATGTACAGACAGCGATCAGTTACAGTCATATTATATGTATAGATTTCATTGTTAGCCACTGATTCGAGAAAAATGGACATGATGGCGTTATACCTTTAAATAAAATGTAAGTAGCCCTTTCATACTTATATAGCACAGCAATGACGATAGATAGATCATATAGAGCATATACAAGCAAATCGCTTCATAATATTATCCTTTATCTAATATCTAATACTAAGGAATCAAAAACGATTTTAAGACAAACACTTAGTGCTTCAGAATAGCCTCAAAACATTTACAGACTGTTCGTACAATGTACGAATCAAACAAACGTATATCCATTCTTTTCACACATTGCGGGTATGTGCGGGTGAGAGTGAGATAGAAGCACGATAAATTTAATAGAAAAACAGCAGTCGCTCTTGAGCGGTCCCCGAGAGCAGACGCCATCCGCGCTTAATGTTCAAGTACTGGATGACGGCGCGAACGCAGATCAATATGCCTGAAAAAATCAAAGACTTAACTCATGCAACAAAGTCAGTCATAATAATATATTCGTTGTAGGTAATTCTTGGCCAGAATAAGTAAAAATTTATACAATTGTTTACATAATTAGGCGTTAATCTCGATACATAATATAATGTCAACCCCCTGCAAAGATATCCACATCCAACCTCAGACGGAAATAAAGTCTTGCCTGAGATCGTAGTAACGACGTTTACCCACTTCTGATTAAGATGGTGACATCGCTGAAGACGGTAAATAACCTTAATAGCAGACTTTGAGTGTGTGGTAGTATTTTCACTATCGATTTACATTTCTACCACCTATAACTTACCAAACGCCACAATAAGCAGCAAATAGCCAGGAGTACTTTTGTGAGGCGAGTTCGGGGGGACGCCGCTCGTTAAACAGTGGAGTTGGTGCATGGTTCGTACCAACCATCGATGCTTTCCCGTTACATGATTATATTTTAATTAATATAGCGCTGTTACATGATCCATGTCGCCGCATAAGCCATTCAGGGGGTGTTAGACTCCCATGAAATCCTCCGCTGTGAGATCCGTTTAAGCAGCCGGCTTCGAGCAGCAGACAGACTGTTGGACGTCTCCTTTTTCGTTCGTAAGTTCGGTAGGATGCTTTAGAATGATAATACCTTCACAAGGGAGCAATTTATTCCACTTCTACCATCTATAACTACAGCAAGGATAATCTTGGAGGCATTTAACTTACCAAACGCCATAATAAGCCACCAGAGCCAGGAATTCTCGTGCGAGGCGAGCTCGGTGGAATGCTTCACGATGAGGGTCCACTTGGCGAGAGACAGTCCGAACCCAGCCAATGCGCCGTAGCGGCTCGCCACAGTATGACAGAAGCACATCAGCAGCAAGAAACCAATCCAGTTGAACAGGAACGCCACTGATTACAAGGACGTGAGATCGATTAGTATTAGTATCAGTAAGATTAGTATCAGTAGGATTAGTATCAGTAAGAAGTGGTGTTAATACGTATATTTTACAACCCGCTACTGTTAACACTTTCTCTGCGACAAACAACACTGCTGCGTATTAATTGGCGCAACGCGCTTGTGGATTTTACACACATGTTATGGATTATATATGTATATACGCTGACTCGATATAATATATATTCGCCACATTCAAAGCTTTTCTTAAAAAAAGGAAATAAATATTGCTTCAATGCCGATATTATCTAAATTAATTTCTTACTCCTGATTTAAAAACAGAAAACTTTAGATCCCTTTTATCAAGTTTTTTTGTATGTTTTTAAGCGTGTTCGCATGGAGTAATGCCTGACTGCAGCCTAAGTGCAGGCTTCACAAGACAAGCCATTCCTTTATCGGCATTCCAGTGAAATTTTATAATAAAATTCCAGACAAAGATCAATCTCTGCCTTTGCATAAATTTAAGAAAACTGAAACAGGTCCTATGCCGAAAAGCTTATTATGACAATAAGGACCATTTAAATGATAAGAAAGCCTGGGACTGAGCCTATCCCACCGGGCTATTTCTATTTCCCATGTAATAATTTTATTTGTCCTCAGGAGTAGCAACGTATCTAATCTTTCCACGACATTAGGTAAGACTTTAGTCCTGTTAGAAGTCTTAGGATGTCCATAGACACCACGTAACATCAGGTGTCCTGCACGCTCATTTCCTATATTTCCAACATAATACATAGAAGTAAGTTTCGAGCTGAGAATTTTGTGCTATATAAATTTTTTTTTTCACTATGGATTTTATATTTACTATTATCTTAGTAAAAATCAGACAGAAGATATTACAAATTAGTACACGGGCTGTAGAAGGGCTTGATATTATCAAAATTATTATGTTAATTGATAGTTATCAGATAATTATAGGTTAGTTATCAATATTTTGCTTTGAGTATAATGACTTCCGTGACGAATTATCTTCTAGCGTTTGTACACAAACTATCAATGTTACGCTGAAAGTAAACACGTAATTATTAATACACAAATAAAATATCACAAGCAGGTATACACTTTTTTTATACTTAAACCTAGCGATAAAGCAGCAGTTTAAAGGTGTATTTAACATCAGATGGCCTGCATGCCCGTTTCTTATTCTTTCATTATAAAAAAAATACGGGCTGCCCCATGGAAAGCAGTCACCGTCGCCTATGGACATTTGCAACACTAGAGGAATCGCCAATGCATCGCCGTCTTTGAAGGAGAGCTCTTTTGCTATCTTTTTTGAAGAGCCCCATGTCATAGCGCCCCGGGAATACCTCAGGAGGAAATTCATTCCACATCTTGCAAAAACGACCGTGCAAACCGAACTGTGGAGGACCGCCACGGGTCCAATTGGTGTAAATGGAACCTTATCCTCATTATCATTGATAAATGATAAGTAAATAATTATCATGATAATTATTCCTTTCAAGTCTGGATAAGGCAGAGTACTACACTCTAATTTTTCAGCTATATATTGTATAGCTAAAGAATAATTAAAAGGAACATTGATATGCTTACTAATGACAAAGTAAAAGTTTCATTCAAATTTGTCCAGAAGTTTTCGTATTAGCCGATGATAGACACGAAAATTGTTAATTTTATCTACGTATCGATATAAAGTCGATGACTTCAATTAGGAGTGTTTGAAATGGATTACAATACAATTACAATACAAGTCTGAGGGGCTTTGACAACTCTTTTAACAATGGTATACTGATAATAATAAAATATGGTCGTAATTCAAGTTGGGAGAACTAGAATTCGAACGGGGAGGTACCACCGCTGCCCTCAAAATCCGCCGTAAAGCATTACATGTGTTTCGGTTGAAGAGGTGCGGTTACCGGCTACACTTTGAAACGAGGCGACCATCTTAGCCTCAGGAGTAGTAACGCATCCATGTACGAGCTCAGATAGGATTTACAGTCATATTTGTGATGGTACATGGATGTTTATGATTTGCTGCGACTACTTACCATCTGCTGATTCGTATGCTATCACACAAAAAAAATCTACTATTTCTAAATCGTCGTTTTCAATTAGTAATCCATAATCCAATACTTACTGAAGAAAGAAGTGAGAAACATGAGATCGGTGCCAAGCAGGCTATTCTCAGGGTCAAGGTGTTCCGCAGTCGCCTCTGTGGGCTCCACTGTCACAAAGGCCGCGAACGTAGGATGACCTGGTGGCGGCATCTGGAAGAGTGAAAATCAAACAGCTTTTTATACTTTCACTGCGGTGAATATTACTGCTGTGTGTTGCGGCTCGTACACACCTGTGTTGTACGTACAAATCTGTATGGATTACGGGCGACAAGTGCAGTATTTACGTCGACTCTACTAGACGGGGGGCGGACATTACGACTGCGTATTTGTAGATGATACACACGTGCTGAAAATACAATATTTTAGTGAATTGTGGGCGCATCTTCAGACTAGAGAAATAAGCTCTAGTTTAGTGCCGCCTCCCGCAACGCTGACCCGATCTAATATAATATGAGCGTCCCAGTCAAAGATAGCCCAGTGGTAAAATTCCGGCTCATACAGCGGTCCCGCCGTTGAATACTTAGGACACTTCTGTTTTTTTCTCAGTTTTAGAAGTTTGTTATGAGCAATTTAGTTTCGATATTGATTTGATAAAGAATTGCTGTGAAAATACTTTTGTGAACGAATCAATCATGTTCATGAACAAAGATAAAGTCATCATATATATTATGTAATACTTTATAAGGCAGAAATGGGAGTGTATAGGTTTTTTCTTTCTTAGGAATCTTTTAGGTATCGATTTAAGTGAGATTTGGACATATTTTTGTGTTCAACTATGTATCACGCACTGATAGTCGTGGTTGAAACCATATTATGTAATACATTACGGAGCTCGTGAAATTGCTAAACATTATTGACTGCCGCTGTATAGCGAGCTATCTTGTATCTTGTTGACATAAGAAATTATCAAGAAGCTATTAAACATTATATCACGCCTATATTTTGCAAACACTAACGGCTCTTGCAGCTCTAACGGCTCTACCACCTTTAAGCTTTTTTTTAGTTTATTCACGTCCAAAAAGAGTTCTCTAATAAATCTAAGTTGAATAAAAGTATATTGATTTTGATTTCACTGGATCTGGCTGCCGATTGAGTTATATGTATATGAGGCGACCATCATAGTCTTCACGAGTACAAACGTATGTCATTAGTTCGGACTCCTATTTGGCAAAATCCCTTGTAATGAATCTACGCCTGTCACATCGAGGTTATCGGTAACGTTGGTGTGTCCAGTCTGCACAAAGATTACTACCATTTTAATACTATTACGACATAAGTTAAGTCTCTTTCCCAGGCTGATCAGATGCAATTTTATAATCGATTATATATACATTTCCGATGAGTTACAATCTTGAAATTATAAATATTGTTTACGTTCAGATGAAAACACGGAGAAAAATTTAAGAAATGTAACGTAAAACGTTACAATTCTTTTGTTATAAAAACGTGGTCAATTTATTTAAAGTAAAAAAGAGATATTTCGATTTAATAAAGAAAGAGGAAAAAAGTTTCATAATGTTTTATCCGTTATAAAAAAATATTTTTGAGTAATTATTAAGGAAAAATGTCTACATGCATAAAATAATTTAAGTTGTAACACTAAATTAAATATGTATGTGTGAGTTATAGGTTGATTATGAATTTAGATAATACTATGTTGCATATTATTTTTTTATACATTGGGCATTCACGATTTCCACAATAGGGAAGGAGCACCGTCAGTCATTAAAAATAGAAACAGCATACTGGGAATTCCAACTTTAGTTTGTTCTACACCTCAACTTTACATTACAATTCCGCTTTAGTGGTACCAGAATTCACAATAAACACTACAATAGTAAAACACATGTTTAAAATTTTGTTTCAGAATTTTTAAACACATGTTTTTCTTAATTTCTGTTTTGAATTATCATTTCTAAGTTTTTTATGTTATCTACTACTTTCATAACCTGTTTGTGTTAAAGATAATCTCTAATATGTATGTGGGTGCCTGGTTAGTGACCAACTCGTCTGGAGAATGTTTTCAAATCATCCATTGGACTTCCTACAAGATTTAACGCCATTGCCATCTATCGATAACAACTGGAAACCAATGTTTAACGTGTAATCTAAAACACGTTAACGTGAAATTTAGCTTTAGGCATTTAGGTTCGAATTGATCGTTGACTGACGAAATTAACGATGACCCCGGAGTTACATGATCGACTACGATCGACTTGATCTCTCCACCGATCGATTATATACATCCTTTCGGAACATTTAATGGTGAACCATACATAGATTAATATAAAAATTAATTTTGCGAATACCAATGTTTTTCAGTATAATGTTATTTGTATATGTGCATTTTTGTTTCTTTAATTACATCTCATAGTTAGATCCAATAACTCACCACTAAAGCTTCTATATAGTGTTTAATCTAAAGTCAATACTAATTCTGGTGTGTGATTGAATAAATAAATTTTAGTACAATTTGGTTGAATAGATATTTGAGCCATTGTAATAAATCATGATGGTCAATCCGATTAAGCATATCTGGACACACGTTAAGAAACTTATATAAAATTAACCTGTATGCATGAAATGCAGTGATCTAGGATTATTTAAACATCGTCATAGACGTCACTAAACTGAACAAAATAAAAATGACAGAAATGCAGAGTAATTTCTATTCAAAATATGTCAGTCAAGTAGTGTTAGGCATGCGGAGATTGTAATTGAATGATCTTGATAAATCGCTACGGATGTATCTGTCAATCTATCTATATATTTCCGGAGAATAATTTATGCAAGCAAGATTACTAGGTGTATGAAATGCCTTGAAGGCGAGTGATGTTGACTCATGTCGTATTTAGGGTTGCCAGATGTATTGTTTTCGGTACGAAACTTGGGCCAGGGAGTTAGATTCCAAAATAAATCATCAAATGATGGACGGGTGGAATTTAGTGATATTTTTTAGAGCAAAAAGTTGAAAATTATCATTAAAATATATTAACGTAAATTATCCACCACATACATATTTTCGTATAATTTGAGCTGGATCATGAGTCTATTTTGTGCATATTCCGCGAGTGGATTTATATATAATTATTCTATATAGATATCATACAGATGTCCTATTCGTATATAGTCGTACTACAGATGTCCATGGCTAACAGAATCTGTTACTAAATAGCATGTCTCTATTTTCTTAACAATATTATTATTTACATTGATGATAATAAAAAATAGCTTGTGATTCGTGTCCCAATTTATGTCCGTAACAGATGTATATAGACATCTGTTACAGACTACAGAAGATAGACTACATTTGCATATACATTCTTAAAACAAATTACAATATACCCAGTATATTACATATTGTACTAACTATATATATTCATTAAACTTATCAGATCTATAAGGTCACCACAGCCTCTATATAAGATAGAAGTGACCCTATATTAAATAAGGTTCACCAGTACACTCACATATATACAATGTACAATGTTCATTATGGTTGAGATTAGATGTTAATCTCTATTGTTCACGAGAAATATGTTATCTTAAATATAATATGTACCTTAACTGATAAAATGTAGTAAACAGCGATAGTGGCACTCTTAGGGAATTCAGGGCCCTAGGGTACCAATAAATAGGTTCCAGCTAGAGAAAATAATTAAAAAACTACAGCCGCTTTTTGCACTTTACCTGATGTTAAGTAATCGCAGCCCGTAGACATCCACGTACAACCACAAACACGATCGAAATCCTATCTGAGCTTGAACGTAGATACGTGTCTTAGAGGTGGTAGAGCCGTT
>DWON01009621.1:0-11276 GCA_018251015.1 Phocides pigmalion okeechobee | reverse complement strand
AATGTCCGCCCCAAGTCTTGTAGCGCCGACGTAAACACACCCCTTTTTTCCGCCCGTAACCCATACAGATTTGTACGTACAACACAGGCGTGTACGAGCCGCAAGCGCGTTGCGCCGCGCAATACACAGCAGTATTGGACGCCAGAGGGAAAGTGTTAATTACTTTTTATTGTTTCAGACATTAAATCGGGAAGCAAAACGCAAATCTGAAAAGGCGCGTGAAGGTAATATAATTTGTAGTACTATTATTTATTCATTTTAAATCAGTATAAACTATCGTCAGTCGATATAGTATTATATATCGACTATACTTAGAAGTGAGGCGACCACTTTAGTCCTCAAGAATAGCAACACATCTACGTACGATTTTAGATTTTTTTATGTTGTAAGTGAAGGTCCACGGTTTGCAATTCCGTAACATCAGATACTGCATGATCGTTTGCGCCTCTTTTTACGTATGATAATATATTAACATAAAATTAAATTAATTATAACCAACCATATAATTATTTTTATGTAATTAAGGTAGCATACGAGCTCGCGGCTATAGTTCACTATTTAGTTTGACTTCCAAACCTTTAGACCGCGGGGCCCGAATGTCAAAAAATTCAAGCAACTAATCTCACCTTTTATCGACGCCACTGGTGACAAGAAGACTAGTTCATATCTAGCACAGAGAGTTTCAATCGCTGTTCAGCGAGAGAATGTGGCCAGCTTCCTAAGCTCAATTCCACATGGAAACAGACGTCCTTTAGATTGTTTAATTTTAATTGATTATGTAAATAAAAATCTATTTACCTTTCTTGGTGTATATTAGTACATTAACAAAATAATAAATCTGTTTTTTGTTTTCCAGGCAATGAAGCTGAACTTGAGGTTATTGAGCCCCTAGTTGAAACTATAGACTTAGATATCAATTCAGACGCGGATGTAGATGATACTAACGTTGATAAGGCGTCTACATTGGAAGAAAATAGTAAGAACGCCACAGACAAACCAGAAACAATGCAAGACGCAAATGAAAGTAAAGTACATACTGTTGAACCATTAACAAGCATAAAATCTGAACCTGATGATGACGTATTAGAGCTAGATGGATTGTCTGACGTCGAAACCATGCATATACCACATGAAGAACACCCTGAAAATGATGGAAAATCAACAGGTGACGTCGTGACCCAAGATGCCGTTGACAGTACATTGCCGCAAATAACGAACGTTGTCGGCAATGTTGTAGATTCAGAAGAAAATCCTGAAGATGAAATAAATGAAATCTTAAAGAAAAAACTCAGAGACGAAGACTATGAAGCAATTTCTAAAACAGTCGTTGATACTGAGCCCTCAGTAGTAACAAAAGAAATCGGACCAATAATGTGCGATTCAGATGATGAAATGGATGAAATATTACGTGAGAAAGCGAATAGTGTAATGAACATCGAAATTACTCAAATAAAATCCGAATGTGACGTTATAAACAATGTTAGAACCTCAGAAGAGGAACTTAAAAGCAATGAAGGTATCTCTCGCGTAGAGCCTGTACCTGTTGTGTCAACCAGTGACAATGAGCAAATACTATGTGATTCCGACGATGAAATGGATAGACTTTTACAAGAAAAAGCCGCTCAATTTATAAACAATAAAATATCTCAAAAGAAAACTGAGGATATGTTTCCTAAGATTACGAACGTTTCTAGAAGTGTAACAGCTGGAAAAAAAGATATTATAGAGAATTCAGAAATATGTGAAACAAGCACGGATGTCGATAAAAATATTTTTAAGATAGACGAAGTTGTAAAGCAAGAAAAACATTACGAAGAGATTGATGAAGTTGCTTTTGATGATGATGGAATTGTGTTTGAAGACGATGGTATTGAGTTTGTAGAAGATATAAAAGACAAACAAATGAAACCTGGTAAGTGCAACTCTAATATTATTAACTGACATCTAGGTCTAGTAGATAATGGCCCTCACTTCTATTATGGATTAAAATGCCACCCAAGACTATATTTGTGTGTAGAACATGAATATTTGTTCTGTGTTTTGATGTTTTTTATGTGTGAAGAATAGGAAACGAGCATGCAAACCACCTGATGTTAAGTAGTCACAGCCCATATACATCCACGTACAACCACAAACACGACTAAAATCCTATTTGAGATCGAACGTAGATACGTTGCTACTCCTGAGGACTAAGATGATCGCTTCGCTTCAAAGTGTAGCCGACAACCGCACCTCTCAAACTCTTTAAATATCAAATTATATTTTTAAATATATATTTAGAAATACATGAATATGTTTTTCGATTGTATGGTCACTATAATACCGGCTCTGCCTAGTGTGCGATCTAATGACCGTATGTAAGGTGTCTCCAAATATAACTTATGTCTTTTTAACTAATTTACAACTTCACAAAACACAAAATTAAATAATACCGTAGTATTTATATTATTATTATATTTTCATTGTCACAACGCCAACTTAACGATATTGAATATAAGCTGTAAAATGAAATTATAGAGAATATTTACTATTTTAATAGAATATATATTTACAATGATGAAAATCTTAAAACTAATTATAATAAAAGCCTACTAAACAATCTAACGGGAGGCATAATTTACTGTAAGGTTTCATTGAAAAAATTGCCCAAATGTATATTTATATTTTTTTCAGAGCTAACTAGCAATGGTGATGAAAATGAAGAGAATCCTGATGATGAAAATTCTAAATTTGACATGAAGTTATTGATGTATCCAATTGTTTTTACAAAAAAACTAGATCTGATGGAAGTTTTTAAATTCACCGATTTTAAAATGGTTAAAAATAAAATAGTGATTGAACGCGCAATGTTGGAAAGTAAGCCGGTTATTAAACAAGCGAAAAAAGTCGAAAATGTTGAAAAAAACCAGGAACAAGCAAAAGCAATCTCCGATGAGGGGGCTGAATGCACTATCGTTGAAGATACCCTTGAATCGGCAAACGAGGAAGGCAAAGTGAAATGTACGAGTTGGTTATTTCAGAAACCAAAAAATCGTGGCTACAATCCCATACAATTGTGCAAAAACCCTGATTTTAATACTCGTTTAAAAAGACTTACGGCAGGTTTCCTTAGTTCAACCAGAAACAGGTCCCTTCTTAAAGAATGCAAACCTTTAACAATCGATCTGAACAAAGCATTTGAAAGTAAACTCGTAGATGGAACGATATATTTAAAAGGTGGTAATTTTAAAAGTGCGGCACCTACCGATGTGAAGAATATAAATAATCAAGTGTCAGTGGTCCCTTCACTTTTACCAGGACAGAATATAATATTTTCAACTAGTGATTCAGACGCTAATGATATAGCACTCTCGAAACAAAGATATTGTGATGATCAAGAAGATGTTTCTCGATCGTCGCCTATTACTCAAAAGTATGTACCAAATGAAAGGAGGAAAGTAATAAACTTACCAGATATAGACCAAGTGCGTAGAGTTAATCAAAGTTTACTAACAGCTGAAGTGACACCGATACGTATTGACAGTATTAATGAAAAACGAAAATGTACACAAGGCACGGGCATAACGAATACAGTAGTTGAACCCTTACGAAGTGAACCCACATCCACCGAACCAGCCGTAGTGATGCCTATAAATATATCAACTGTTGCACCCATGGTTAAAGTGAAGAAAGAACCACCGGATTTGAATTTAAACGCAAGCGACGTAAAGAAAGCAAACAAGTCGCAATCTGATAACATATTATATCAAAGTGCTAAGGATTTCATAGCCCACAGAATCAATGACCAAATAATTAATATATGTAATCAGATGTCTGAGGTCGATACAACTGTGGTACCTAGTAAAGATGTTAAAAATACAGTTGTAAACCAATCTCAAGTCATTACAAAATGGAACCGAAAGAGTAGTACGAAGTGTTGTGAACCCCAACCTAAATACCACCAAAAATACGGTCCATTATATCAAGTTAACCCTTCCTGGACTCCAAAATATATGGCAAATTACATAGACGACACATTATTGACTCTTGACACGCTGAAAAAAATGTTGAACTTATTTGTTGGGGAGAAAACACCAGGCGCTATTAAAAATAGGAAAAAAATCTTAAAAGAAATACAAAAAGACGCGCGAAGAATAGCTCAAATGAATAAGTGCCTTAATACTGACTCTGTCGCTGAAAAATATAGTGACAAACCCTTAACGCCCAAACATACCGAAACGAATACAACCGATCACACTTATGTAAGAGCAACGCTTACTGAAGAAAAAGATTCTGATACACGGCAATGCATGCAAAAAGACCCAAAAAAGAAAATTAAAAAACCAAGAGCAACAGACAAATATAAAGGTAACTATTGTTGTTGGGCGCGTGAAAAAATGTCGAATTATAAAAGGACTGATTATAAAATGAGTAACCATACATGTAGGTATAGATGCAGGTGTTGTTGTCGGTTTCAACTCGTTAAAGTAAGCACAGTGAATAACTTAAAAAAGGCGAAAAAAACACAGACAAAACCTTGTAAGAAAAATTCTTCAACAATAGTTCTCTCAGATGATGAGAGTTCTAGTACGGATAATCAAACAAGTACAGAAAATAAGGATTTTGCTATGAATTCCCAAGAAAATAATGCGATTATCAATCCACCAAACGTGACAGCCGATAGTGCAAATAATATTTCTATCAAGATTTTGCTTCCGCCGATTCTTGAGGGAAATTCTAGAAATTTTAATTCTGAATTACAAGAGTCCATAGAAAACAATTCTATTTACAATACTTTGCTCTTGAATGAAGAACAACAATCAAAGAAAATAATATGTAAAACTGTCGTACATGCCGCTAAAAGCTTTGAATACCCTCAACGCGTTGAAACTTCAGTTTCTAAAGAAATTAATGACGCCACAGCTATCGCAGAGAGAGCTAAGCGGAACATGTTACTTCTAAATATTAATAAAAACCAATCCATGAAAACACCGATATACGTGGGTACAAATAAAATTTTATTATGCTCTATTAATAACACACAAACGTCGTCATACACGACATCGCCAATTTTCCCTGAATTGCCCGCCGGCGTACGCTTAGTCCTTACGCCTAAAGGTGAACTTACGCTATCTATCGATCCTGGCACACAATTAGATGCCGATCAATTGCGTTACTTACCAGGAATAGTAACTGCACTACAGCAGGAAATGAATAAAAGTAATCCAACAAATAACGCCCTAATTCCTCATACCAATGTTGAACAGAATACTAACAATGCTTATCAACTTGCTGAAAATACCGATACACTAACACCGACTGAAAATTCGCTACCCGCAGATTCTTCTTTGGAAACTCAAGTTGAAACTGTACAATCTAATATTTTAATACAAGTTCTGGACGATCCACAACTAGTACTTAATAGTTCAATCAGTAGCAACATTAACCTCTATAGTTCACAAAATAATTTTAGCTCTATCAATGCGCAAACTGCTCGTAAAGCTTGTCAGACTTCTGAACAATTACATGAAGTTGAATCGATAAATTCAAATAATGTTAACCCTGATTATTTGTCAATATCAAAGAGTGTTGAAGAAAGTTCCTCTGAAAAGACAACTGTTGAACTTCAATCCATAGCTACTGATGTCCAAACTATTGAACCAAAAACTGGTGTTGAAAATCAAGCAAACAGTAGTGATACTTCCGAAAACGTATTGCCACCAAAAGATTCTTCTGCCACTCAAAATGTCGATTCACGTAAAACAATTTTATCAGATTTAATGGAAATGTCGGGAATATCAGCCGAGGACAGTATGATCTACGATGTATCAAATTACTGCCCATTGCCTCCTAATATAATTCCCATTACTCGAAAACCAGAAAGTACATCAAATATGCTGACTACACTCACTGACGTTACTGCTTCTACAGTACCAAATACTGTACCTGATGACATATCAGTATGCGGTCCATTGTCAAACTTACTTATGTTTGAGCCAAATAACCCCACAAACAGACTTTTAAATTACATTGGCCACATAAGACCAGAACTTAATGCTGTTACATCCTTTACTGAACTTAAGTACGCATACGAACGAAATGGTCAATTTTTTAAATTGGACTCCGAAACGGGTATTATTGTTCCTATAAACGTTTGTATTAAGAAGAATACTAAACCGAATAACGAGGAACCCAAAGCTATTATTGATTTGACAGACGATGGTGATAATGACGTTATATGTTCAAAACAAAATGTCACTGAACCTTTAAGTAACGACGCAACACAACAAAACATTAGTTTTCAAGTTCAACCGAATACGGATCTAAGTAAAGGTAATCAAATCAAACCAAATAAATTATTCAAATCCGTTCGTCCAACAATATTAAATCACAATTATGGAAAAAGTTTGATAAAGCCTGTTGGAAGTACTTCTAATAAAAGGAATATCCGCGTAAAAAAGCGTCCTCGAAAACAAATACTCAGAGTTGGGAATAAAATTGTTGTACTAGAAGGTGATGACGAATCCAATGAAAGTAACGAAAGCGCCTGGAACCCATCAACTCCTCCAAATACTCGTTTTGAGACTCCCTACGACAGCTCTGATGAAGAACCTCTTGCGAAAAAATCCAAACGTAACAAATCAATTGTGGACATTGAAGATGATGGCCCGGAATATTTAGATATCGAAAGTTCCGACGATGAGATATACGGAGTTCCCGAAATCACTGAGATAGGTGAGGATATCAATGATATGGATTCAAATAACTTGGACATAGAAGGTGTTAATCCAGAGTTACATCCGGTTGCATTTGAAGAAGGCAGTGAAAGTGAAGACGATATATGTATTTTAGGAGTGTAAATTTACATTTTATTGTGTAATTAATACTTACGATAAGTGTTTTGTACATAAATTATTTCTTAAGTTTTATAAAAGTTTAATGTATCGTGTTTGATGAACGTGATACATGTAATCATAACATTATACTTTCAATTATGTAAAATGTTTGTCATAAAATAAGTGAAACATTTGCAGTATTAGAATATTTTTTAATAAATTCTTCCCAACTGTGATATATTTTAAAATATTAGGTTTAACTTAAATGTAAAACTTGAATGTACAAATTTTAAGTTAACAAAGAAGCGACTAAAATACAATTGTGTTAAGTGACAAGTGTTTGAACAGTAGTACGACTGGAAAGGTACAACCGCGGCCCTCGAAAATCGGCGTGAAGCAACTCCTGTGTTTCTGTTGATGGTGTGGTTGCCGACAACACTTACAACCCATCAGACCTCAGTCCTCAGGAGTAGACGCTTCTACTTGCTTCATGTACAACTCTGTGATGTTTGAGTTTGAATGTGGATATCTATGGGCTAAAGTGATCAATTAAAATTTAATGGGCTGCATTTTTTGGTACTTTTATCAAAATAAAATGTATCATACATAATTTCACTTCTCGATGCGGAGCTTACTAATAATTTACGTTACCAACGTTTCCATATAGCTATTAGTGTTTGATATTATTTGCGAAAGAGCCGAGAATACATTTTGAAAATAAATACCTAGATTGTATTTGTTTAGTTCCTTTGTTATTAATGTATATTTTTTTTTTGAAATAAATCTATTTCATTACATATACGTTTTTATAGTAGCTACTAAATCATCCATTTTTGACATTCCCTGTGGCGGACAACACTGCTTTGTTGCTCAGCGCAACGCGCTTGTGGCTTTCACATACTTATGTTGTACGTATAAATCTGTATGGATTACGGGCGAATAAAACTGCTGTGTTTACCTCGGCGCTACATACTGGAGGCGGACATTACGTATGTGATACACTGCTGCCAAAATTTCCAATATTTGTGTGAATTGTGGGCGCATCTCCAGTCTAGAGAAAAAGGTCCAGTTTAGTGCGCTTCCTTCATCGCCGACTCGACCTAACAGATGAGCGCCGCGGTCGGTGTTAATACAATGGGTGCGGTCACAAATAAAACAAATGTTATTACTTATTCATAATATATTAATTTTATTAAAACATTTAATGTAATCAGATAATCTTTAATCACTATTTACAAATTTACTAAATAAATAAAAGATTTTTTAATATTTACAAAACAAAATCAAATACACAATTCGTTTGTTGTAATAAAGTGTCATTATTGAAAATATATTTTGGTTTCGTAAATTGTACTACTAGATATAAATTACGTATAACGTCTATGTATTTAAAACACTTATCATTTAAGCTATTTTTGATCGTAGACGTTGACTAAACGTTACCGTCGTGACATTGCTACGATATTTCTGAGTAATATGGCTGTTTCGATTCTTTTGTATCGTGACAAAAAGAAGATAGTGTGGCAGTGGCGATGTCGTGTCGGCTGTACTATCTCTTTTTAAATTCCTGTTGCATATATTTATGTCAAATACTACTTTCTATTAATCATAATAACAAAAAATAGTAACAAATTTCATTAATATAATGTCATGCTTTTTCATTATCCAGAGACTAACTATTTATTAACTGTTTGCACAGATTCAAATTTGTACTAATGATTACGTTATTTTTATCTACAATGCAACTAATGACTTCGAATGTCAGTGGAGGTTAATTTTAGCTTCACTTTTGGTCACCTTCATAAATATTATTGTACTAATAATAACTTTATACTTTTCGTCCGTTAATTCTAGTTAATTTATTTCGTTGTAATTTATCGAAAAATAGAAGACCCGCTGCTCGTTCTATTGTCTCTGGGGGCACCTAGAACAAAAATTACTATGATAAGACAGAATCTTTAGGGCCAAATATCGATACAATCTATTGTGCCACAAATTATATTATCGCGTGTCAATAATCGATAGCATTGTAGGCTTTAAAATCTATTATACTCTTAACTTTGCTCGCGAAATATAATTTGGCGCGTAATATAAATAGTATAAGAATATGCTCTTTGGACAATATTCATTAAACTTTTTTTTATGAGAAGAGTAGCAAACGAACATACAAAGTACCTGATGTTAAGTAGTCGTAGCCCTTAGTCATCCACGTACAACCACAAACACGACAACAATTCTATCTGAGCTCGAACGTAGATACGTTGCTACTCCTGAGGACTAAGATGGTCTCTCGCTTCAAAGTGTAGGCGGCAATCGCACCTCTCCAACCGAAACACAAGTAATGCTTTACGGCGGCTTATGAGGACGGCGGTGGTAGTTCTCCCACCTTTAAAGTAATAGTAAGAATATGCCTTAATATTTAGAAAAGGGCTTACCATAAACATGGAAACTGGTGTGTCGTCGGGGATCTTCTGGTTGGGCATGACATAGGCCTCCATGTCCAGACTTCCGTCGGGTGCTTCGCCCACCACCACCTTGTAGAAATGAGTTGGTACCGCCACCGAATTAGCGCCTATCACTTGATACCTCACGTAGCATTTTCCGTCTGACTCCCTTCTATTAAATGAAAATGAATGTTATTAAAAGAAGTTCAAGAATAATTATCGTCTGATGGGTAAAATTTCTGTCTCTTAGACTGAACAGGGCTTAAATCTCTGGCACATATTTTGTGTATTAAACAAAATATAGTATTATTGGTTTTCTTTTTCTTTTTACGTATTAATTTACTATATTGTTTATTTAAATTTATGTATTGTTTCTATGGGCCTTAGTAACCTGAAATAAATAAACAAATAAAAAAAAAAATTAACGCTGACTTCGACACTCATCATATATTGCATCGAGTCAGGATTACAGGAGCGGCCTCCCTAAATTGGAGTGATTTTTTCTAGTCTGGCGCCGACAATTCACATAAATATTGTATTTTTAGCATCAGTCTTGTAGCGCAGTCTTGTTGCCCGTAATCCGTACAGGTCTGTACAGGTGTGTACAAGCCGCAACGGCGTTGCGCCACGCAATACACAGCAGGGAAACTGTTAAAACTATGCGATACATAGTAACATTTTGTTACCTTGGAAGATATAAGGGTCCCGTACAGCAATACACATTGTCATAAACCTTTGTTAGTTTCCTGACATGTTTTTCTAGACGGTTCCACGCATGTCTGTTGAACCCTTCGCCTACCTGAAATATAAAAAAACTCACTATAACCTTTGTTTTTTGCATAATTTGTAGATGTTCAGAAATTTGTGTTCGTTGGCAACAAAATATAGAAAGAAAGAAAGAAACAACTTTATTCGGGCTAATTGCAACACAAATAATCATAAATACTAAATACAAAACAGTATTAACTACTTAAAAATAAACAAAACACACTGTGATAAAGAAAAATATAATTAAAATACAACAAGAACACTAATAGAAACAGGAAAAAAGGACATTAGGATATATGGTAATTGAGAGTGCAAATTAACTATTAAGTTTCTAAATTTGAAAGCATTGATTAAGATAATAAACAGTCCATTTAACTTACAAGGAAATTGTAGTCCATTTTTTAAAACTATACTGACAGACTCATAAACTGCTACAATAAACAATGACTTATACGAATTAATACCAAATTTTACAGTAATAACAGACGAATTTGAGACTATGCACATAACTTATTGCCGGCTATAATTTTATCTTTTACTGCAAGTCTTGTATTCATTCATTTTAATGTAAATTTTGCAAAACTATCAAAAATATTAATTCAAAAGTAATTCTGACTTTTGAGTTTATGAGTCCGTCAGAATATTTGCGGCTTATCATTACAAAAGGCTTTGTTCAAATTTAATATCAATACCTATTTTATTGACATTTAATAATAATCAATGGATGCAATAGATGCAGTAGATTTAATAAAATAAAAACATAAGACTACCTAGTCTATTAATTAAGTTTGAATAATATCTATGCACTATATTTTATATTAGTATCCCAGGTATCGTTTTGGATTTCAGCCTTCTTCAGGTCATAGACAATGATAATAATATTTGAGAAGGATTCAGAACTTAAGATTTACCTGTGGTGCCATATTCGTTAGATAAAAGGTTTGTTCTACATGCTTCTGAGCTATTTTGTGGTTGCCAGCAGCCGCCATGTGTCCTCGGTCAAACCCAGATCCCTTGTAGTCACTGTTTAAAGATCTACAAAAATAAAAACCATTTTTTTTATATGTTATAGCAGAGCTTTGTTGTGGGAGGCATGTGGGGGCATGCAATGCCTCCAAAGGAAATTTCGAAATGAACGAAAATTTGCCAAAAAAAAAAAAAAAATTAAAAACTAAAAAAATTGAAATTGAAAAAAATTGATGAAAAAAAAATTTTGCTATTTTTTTTCCTCAAAAAACATTAGGGGGGG
>DWON01009620.1:0-11276 GCA_018251015.1 Phocides pigmalion okeechobee | reverse complement strand
GGAGTTCGTGCCATCGCAATCGCAATTCGCTACGCGAGATATGAACCAGCCCTGTTGTATTGAATTTGGTTTAAGGTGATGGTATAGGCGATAGTGACTACTTACATAACGTCAAATAAATTGCATGCTTATTTACTTCTTTTTATGTCTTCTTTACTATGTCCTGTAGTTGGCTAACTTCAAGGCATAGTACTGGATTAGTCATCAATAAATGTGTGTATATGTTTAAAATGAATTCATTTGAAAATACGATACAATATATCGAAGATGCAGTATACGAAACAACTATATTATGAGTATTTATGAGTGACCTTAAAATATATATAAAATAAGAACAGTGGGTTGTACAGAGCAATGAATCATCTGAAGTTTTATCTGTTCAAAGAACATGTTTACTGCTTTAGAATTAGTTGAGCAGTTCGCTATTTATAAGTAGGTTTAATACTCGTATGGTTTAATTGTAATTGAGAGCAATTGGCATAAACCTTGAATTTTTCTATTTCCATTAATACTAGAGTGTGTGAATGATAACAATTTTGGGTAAAACGTATTTTGCAGTTGTATGAGTCTGCATGGACAACATTACATTTTTAATAAAGTCATTAATATACTAAATCTGTCCAGAGGTTTAGTTTGTGTTTAATAAGTTGGTGGCACGATGTTACATTGTTGAAATTCATCAATAAACAACTTACCAATTTCAAAGGTTATTTTCTAATTTAAAGGCAGTTCTTAAGATTAGTGCGCGCTAATCAAACAATCCCGGCAGTTATAATATTAGTTTAAATTTCAACAAGTACTTAGGAGTAGCAAGACAATTGTGAACGAGCTTAATAATTAAGAATTCTAATAATATGAATGATAGAATATTTAAAAACTATGTTGCCTAAGATTGGACATATATAACCAATTCCATATATTAATATGAAGCTGGTTACAATTATGCCCATAAGCGAAGATAGGCTTCCCCTTCATGAGATAGGCTTTGTTCTCTTTTTTTTTTTTATAAAAAAAACCAAAGTCTTGCCTAAAGAAAAATACAAATGGGGTTCGTACCTTCTTGTCACTGAGATTGAGTGTAGGAATGTGCATCTTGCGCGAGAACGACTTGGTCCAGTCGATCGGGAGGATGTTCCCGAAGTTGCCCGTGATGGTCCACCACATTCTGTAACAAACATTATGGTTGAAAGTTAGTCATCTGTTACTTACCAAATTATACTGAAAAATATTTGATATATTATACGTTTGACCTGGCTCGCAAAGAAATGATTATCAGTAAAGTAAAAAGAAACTTCAACAAATAACGTTAACTTGATCGCTAGTAGGTATAATAACCATTTTATTGCATATATCTGTGTATGTTTGTGGATCTGTGTCCTTAAAAGGTCATAGGGCGAATTTCAAAAATGGTTGAACTGATATAATCGGATATTTCAAGCAAGTATTAGTTTTACGTCGCCTAACAGGCTGCGTTTTATTCTGATAGTATTCTTACGGAGAATTGAAAAAATTATGCATAGCGCGTAAAGAATCTTATTAATTATATTAGTATTACTGTGATATCATTTATTTACTGTTTTTGTGTACACTAACATGAGGCATAAGTATAAAGAATCATTATGACAATTTGTCATAATGATTCTTTTGTTGTCTGAAGGTTATTAAATTAGTTCGTCATTTTACCAAAATCCGGTGCCATTTAATGTCATGTTACATAATTAAGGACTGTGAGCTCCTGGCCTTGTATGTCCTTGTAAATTAATGAAGTGACGCCTGTTATCATAATAATTCTCATTTCTACCACGCCTGTACTTCCTGCGTTGGGAAGAGCTCGTTGCGTCAATCATTCCAATTATTCGCACACAAGGTCGATGTAACATATGTAGCACTGGTTTTTGTTCATCTTTTAGCTCTTCTCTAAATATTATAAAACAAAGTCCCCCGTCGCGTCTGTCTATCTGTTTATGATAAACTCAAAATCTACACTGATTTTCTCACAGTTTTCAACAACAGGAAGAGTGATTTCTGGGAAAGGTTTTGGTGCATAACAAGTTTTTTTTTTATAAATTGTTCTCGTCCAATTAAATCGCTAAATTTAATATATTAAATAGTCGTCGTTCGAAATGGATGTTTCTAATTGTTAGTTTTTGCAACTAAGTGATGACTGGATGCATGTATGAAAGGAAAATAGTATAAATAAATATAAAACCTATTATTTACCCGAGTGAAATCGCCAGCCTTGAATTTATGTAAATATATATTTGCTTTTTAGACATAGTTGTCGACTGATGTGGCATCTGTTCTATCTCTAATTGTTAATACATATATTGGTGGGAGAATTCTCTTTAATAATTTATCCTCAGGTTTAAATGAAGTTTATCAATGTCAGGAAAATTGATTGCGGCTTGCAAAATTTTCTACATCAAAGAAAACGCATTAGTAGCCTTCAGTTAATTATTATATTATTTATTATACGAATTTAGTAATACTTCTCTATCAATTCGTTCTAAAGCCAGAAGACCCTTCATCCCCTTTATTAGTAGCGGGAGACATTTAAATAGCACTGTGATTTAGAGTTACAGTCGTTTATATAGGAGAATTGTTATTAACTCCTCATTAGAATGAGTTCGTGTTTAATTAGCCTAAATTGTGATGGTGAACATCACAAATATCTGAAAACATTACACACTCTTTGGAAAAAATATGTAAGTTTTTTCTTTATTTCACTTTCCTCTTCCCTGTTAAAGTAAGCGATGATTGGTGAAGCAATCTCTAATACCTACAAAGTTCAGAAAAAAAATATTAGTCGGATCTTCCAAAGGATTGGTAAAGGAATTACTGAGAAAATACGGAATAGCTACTTTTGTAAAAAATACGGTAAGGAAGGCCGAAATTCAAATCTCTATTCATGCATATACAAAAAACTCTATGTAAACAGTCGTTCTCCACATGCCGTACGTATGTAAGCGAAGCGAATGCCCGTGAGTCAGCCGGAGACACAAATTGGCGCCAATTTGAGACCGCGGCGCGTCACGGCTCAATTGAGGAATGTGTCACTTCACATTACCGCGAGTAGATGCCCGTGCAGTCCGATTAGTAGGGAGTTTTTTATCGTATGCCTTTGAGCAGTTGAGAATAAGAAAAGGAATTACTCCAGTTTCTGCCGTCGGTCGCATCTGATACTGGGAATGACGTAAGTAAAAATCACGAACATGACAGGTTGATAAAATTGTAAACGATGGTTATTGAAAGAACATCAGTATATTTAACATTATCGAGTAAATTATATAGAAATAGGTGTAGTGTCGTTTGTAAAATAAAAAAAAAACTTATTATTTTATTTATAATAAAAATGTTTTGTTTTGTTGCAATTTACATATTAATTACAGCACTTAATTTAGAACCTTTATTCTAATGATAATAACAGCCTAACCAAAACAATCTAAAGGGAGTCCGTGTCCATTATTTTTCATGTAATAATGTATACAGTACAGAATATAAATACGAAACAAATAATACAGTTGAGAGTGGTGGCGGACAGGGGGCATGACGGCATAACAGTGTAATATTGTTTCCCGTCACTACCTAAAGCCCGTCCTATCTCCAAGACCAATAATATTTCGCATCTAAATTGTTTCACACACTTTGAGACACAGATGCTTGTTAAGTGCTAATTTGAGTTCATCCTAACTCCATATTTCACACGAACTGATGGTCTGCAAATCTAAATATTACGCTGAAAGCTTTTTTATGGCGTTAGTTTATAATAAAACCGCGTCCGATATCAAATATTGACGTCAATTTCAGAATCCATCATCATTCTTATTTGATCTTTATATCCGTTGTTTTTTGATTATTGAATAAACATTTTGATTCAACTATTAAAAGCCTCAATATGTTTTTACAGATTTTTGAGTCACATTGTTCGATGACGATAATCGCGAGATCACAGCGAAGTTATGAAACGTGTTCGGTATACGTGTTAATTACCTTGCAGAAAGTAGGTAGATCAGATAAATTGTAGAACATGAAGTTACTTGTTATTTTAATTTAAAACAATTTAATTGCAGTGAAATTGAGGCAATTGAATCAGTTAATCAGTCATTTCAGATTATTGTACAGTAACGTTCTGATTTCTTCACGATGCACAAGTACAGTTGCGTTAATACTTACATGAATCAATTACTTTAAAATCGAAATGACGATGATTATCAAGGCAATCTACACTTAGGTAGCTCTAGGTATTTACAGACTAATTGAAAATTCAATGTTAGATACCTAAAAATGAATTAGAACAGATTATTAATTTCGGGCATTATTTGTGCCTATCTGACAATCCATGATCAGAGTCCATTAGAAAAAAGAGTCAGTTGACATCAGCGTGGGCGGAGATCTTCCACACCGTAGTACAAAAAATATATAACTTGAAGTTCTTTTATTTTGACGGTAAAATTAACTTCTAGGTCGTTTCTGGGAGTAGACGTGTCTTGAAAAGAAATTTTTTTCGCCATTTATATAATCTGATCGAGCATTGTGGGGTTCATTCGAATTTTAGGTACACATAAGACATTTAAATATTTCATGTTATTTATTCCTATCATTACAATAATTAGTATTTAGATCGTTAAATTGCTTTAGTATACTTAAATTCATCGTGTTAAATGTATATCAGTTTTTGCAAGGCCGACATGTTTAACAAAAACTCTAGCAATTATTTATGAAGCTTCCCGTGGGCGTTGATAGACGACCGATTTGTAAAGTAACGCAAGATAAATGAAGCTACTTATTGATAGCTAATTGATCGCGAGCATTATAATAAATTATGATGACCTTCTTAATTTGTTTTGGGAAAGTCACTATACAATATAATAATATAAGTCTGAAAGCGATTATTGTAATGTGTAGTTCTAATCACTATTCTGGTATAAGTTAATCTGTCTGAAAAGTACTGTTCAAAAACATATGAGTTTCTACAAAATTTAGTTTATTTTTAAAGACACCAATTACGTTTCACATTTTATAAGAAACTTTCAATTAAAATTGTCTTGACTTTGCTGTATCAGTAATCTTAACATAGTAAATAGTGTAACATAAAAGTTATATTAAACATGTTGTAATTTTAGACTCCGGGAGAGAGAAGTGCTCATAGAAAAAGCAATAGCTGCATTTAAAATATTTGTTTACTGTTATAATAACAATTATGATTTGTTATACTGTCAATATAAAAATTATAACCTATTAGGGTGATCTTACATCGTGATCTCCAAGTTTCTTTTTACTACTACTTTTTACAGTACCCTGTCCTGTCTTGTTGGTTTTCGCTGCATTCTATTATTAAACTAAACCAAATAAAATTGCCGAAATTCGCAAATTGCAGAAATATGTAGGTCTTACTCAAGACTACATATTTCTGCCATTTCTCGTTGAAACGATGGGGCCGTGGGGATCTGATGCGAGATTATTTTTCAAGCATCTGTCCAAACGGTTGATAGAGTCAACGAACGACCAGAGAGCTGGCACTTACCTCGGTCAAAGAATTAGCTTAGCTACAACGAGGTAATGTTGCCAGTTTTCTGGGAACTCATCCCAAAGATTAATGTGGATGCAGTGTTTTATTTTTTAGTTTTTTTGTTATTATAATTATGTTTAAAAATTGATTGTTCACAGTGGCGATACGCGACGTGGTCAGAGACGCTGGCGATCGTTCTCGGCTCATTCCTGGGCGTATTGTGTTCTGGCGGGCTGGTAGCGGCTGTGCTCATCTATGGGGAGATCACAGCGCTCTTCGTGCAGCGTCATATCACAGCTAAGCCGCCTCCTGGCTTCACCATCCTCAGTTTATTCGGAGGCGGGAGAGAACTGTAAGTTTAGAGTTATTCTTCCGGGAAAAGCACTAAAGTACCTAAACACCTTGACTACGGCGCATATATTAGATCGAGTTAAAATTGCGGGAGGCAGCCCTAACTGGAGCTCTTTCCTCTAGACTGAAGATATTCCGACAACTCACACAACTATTGTTATTTAGCATCCATAAAACATTTACGAATACACAGACATTGTTTCCTCTCGCAGTCTTGTAGCTCTGACGTAAACACCGCACTTATGTTGGCCCGTAATCCATACAAATTTGTCCGTACAACACAGGTGTGTACAAATCGCATGCGCGTTGCGCTGCGCATTACACAGCAGTCTTGTAAACCGTAGTTAAAGAAAATACTTTTTTTATTCCTCTTCATTTATCAATTTTTCAATTAATTTTTTTAAGCCTTTTCAGTTCTTATCGCAATTTTTCGATATTTTGCACTTTCCTTTGGGGACACTGCATGCACCCATGCAACCCCACAAAGCCCGGGTTCTACTGCCTTTCTGCGAATTCAAGTTCAAATTCAAATATTTTATTTCATTGTAAGGTATTAACATACACTTAATGAATGTCTAGGATACAATGTAATCAGTACATCGGCTTTGAGCGCCTGTTGGCTGATGGACCTGGGGGAAAAACTCAGTACTCTTTTTAAATCAGTCCTTGATAAATAAACATTACACAGTATAACTTTAGAAAGATGGTGAGCACACAAGACAGCTAATCGTGTGTCAGAATCTTTCCACTGTCATCTGCACACAATTTCGATTAAATAAAACTATTACATGGGAAATACAAAAAGCCCGGTGAGGAAGGCTCAATCCCAGGCTTTCTTATCACTTAAATGGTCCTTAATGTAATAATATGCATTGTATATGTTGACTTACTCTTCTTTCCAGATCAAGTCCAAACCGCACGTACCACATGGATGCGTTAGTAGACGACTCAGTTTCCTTCGCAGTGGCCAGCGTGGTCATCATGGCCTGCCAGCTGGTTGCTGCTGCAGCAGCTGTTACCCTAGCCAATTGGTCAGCTGCTAAAATGGTCAGTATTACGTAACTTTTTTTACCGGTTAAGAATCAAAATCAAAATCAAAATGTTTTTAGTCAAAGTAGATTCTTTACTCTCTTTTTAAACGACTCGTAAGGTGTTCCGTTTTGGAGACGCGGCGAAAGTAACTCCAAAACACACATCTTTGAGAATCAAAATCAAAATGTTTTTATTCAAAGAAGATTCTTTACTCTCGTTTTGAATGTCAATAAACTACCGACTCATAATATTTCGTTTTGGAGACGCCGTGAAAGTAACTCCAAAACACATTTTTCTTTTTGAAGATGTCATTTACAAATAATAACTTAACTTGAGGTTAGACCGAATACCCATCTGAGCTCGAACGTAGATACGTCGCTACTCCTGAGGACTAAGATGGTCGCCTCGCTTCATAGTGTAACCAGTAACCGCACCTCTCCAACCGATCAAGTTATGCTTTTCGGCGGATTATGAGTGCGGTGGTGTTACCTCCCCTGTCGAACTATTTCTCCCACCTTTAAAAGTTAAATGAAAACCGGCAATACAATAATTACTTTAGTGTGTACACATATTTTTTTTTATTATGAAAGAGTAAGAAACGGGCATGCAGGCCACCTGATGTTAAGTTGTCACTGCAGCCCAAGGACAACAACGTCCAATGTCAAATAGAACAGAAGTTCTATTTACGGATGGACGCGGATGCATTCCTACTCTTGAGGACTCAGATGGTCGTCTCCAATAATGTGTATCCGTAAAAGAATAACATATATACATAACATAAAAAGAAAAATACGTCCTTTTACAGCTGTTTTGATAAATAGATTCATAAATCCAGTTGTTTCTTCCAGATATCCAGGTTAAGATGGAAGCTGCTTAGATCTGTGCTGAGTCAGGAGACCGCATTTTTCGACACGAACACTACAATGAACTTCGCGTCGGCGCTAACTGAGTAAGTTACTGGTTACTATAGTGGAGGGAGGTACCACAGCTTCTCTCACACTCCGCCGTGAAGCAAGCCTTGTTTCGGTTGGAGACCGTTGCTACACTTAAAATGACGACCATCTCAGTGTTTAGTGACAACTAATTTACTTCACGTTACTAGCCATGCAACTTGTTTTACATATTGGTAATTAAAAATCATTAAACGTGAGTACCGTTACGTAATTGCGTCTAATCAATTAATTTATTAATTAATGTATAAATTACGCCTTTTTAAGTAAAATTGCTTACAGCAGACGCTAAATTTAAAGACACTTAATTTGTACACATTATGAATATAAAGTACCCGTTATTTAAGTAAAATATGTTCAAATTACGTATTGTTATATAGTTTATAGCAGAAGTTTAAATTATATATTTCGGAGAGATGGTGTGAAGTAAGCCTATCTGACGTCACAATTGTTGACTTGACGACTCATGTTCAGATATTCCAATAAAACTTTAAGAATAACGTTGTCTTAAATATGCGGTTTCGCTTCGACATATATCTAACTTAAACATATTAATGTCCCCGTAATAATTTGCATCCCGTCTGTCTCCGAAGTCTAATCTATTTTTACGTAAAGCCTGCTCAGCTATTTTGATGAAAAAACGAGACACACATTTTTGCATTTATAATATTACTTCAGAATATCGGTAATTAAAAAAAGCATTAATCATGAATACCCGTTACGTAGGAATATGTACTTGATGTTTGCCAAGACCCCTTCTTCCTATTTGAGACTGGGAGAAATTCGGGATGATCCCCCCTCGCCTCACTTGACGTCCCACGTAATTAACTGACGCTCTCACAATACTAGTATATCTCGTCGTATAGTAGGCCTCACTAAGCATCCACGAGGCACCGACAAAATTAATTTGGTCCTGCATATCCTTTCCCTTTAGGCTGCAATCATTGCTATATCCCACAGCTGGGAACCCTGGAGCGATCTCCATCACGTGCAGATGTAGTAAGGGTTAATGGCAAACCAACAATTGTCGGATGTTTTCAAATCGGCATATGGACGCTAATTGTTTTACGACTACCATCGAAAACAACCAAAGCATCCCAACATGCCATCAGAACCATAAAAGCGTGTCTCACCACCCTCGGTCACCCATCCAAATCCTCACCACGCCGGAAGTTGCTTACATTTACAATCGTTTGCGGTCTACATTAATCGCGGGGCTATGCACACTTCATCCTATTCATATTTATGAACATTCACTCACTAATTGGCTTTATCATTTTTATATGCACCTTTAACATTTCAAGTTGTAATGTTGGATCTATCTCGCCTTTGGGTAACAATCATCGTGCATTTGGCTTAAATTGGTAAAAATCATTCTATATTTCAAACTCATCATTATATCTATATACTATGTATATATATTGTTTTTTATGTGACATAAATTAACACTTTGCGGCGCTGTTATATTGCATCGAGTCACCTTTGCGGGAGGCGACACGAAACTGGAGTTGTATTCTCCAGACTGAAGATGCGCCGACAATTGAGACATTGTATTTTTTAGCATCTATGTAGCATCTACGAATACACAGACGTTGTTACCGTCCGCAGTCTTGTAGCGCCGACTTAAAGGCAGCACTTGTGTTCGCCCGTAATCCATACAGATTTGTACGTACACAATAAGTGTATGAAAGCCGCAAGCGCGTTGCGCGAAGTAACACATGGCAGTTGTATACGCCGCAGGGTAAGCGTAAAAAATTCATCAGATGTTAAGTCGCTACAGCGTGCATAGGTGACAGGAGTGAAGTCCTATCTGAGGTCTGTTACTCCTGAGGACTGAAATGGTCGCCTCGTAAGTGTAGCCGGCAACCGCACCTCTCCAACCGAAACAGTTGTTTCACGGAAGTATATTCATCCAAATAAAAAATTTAAAAATGTGAACAATTGTTATGTCGTAATAAATATTTGTAAACATCGTGGAATTTTTACATTTTATTATGTGACGGGTACACGCAGTTAATGACTTAATTGCCAATTAATAATCGTTTATTGCGAGTACCCGTTAATTGCCAATTAAAAATCATAAGTCGTGAGTACCCGTTACGTAATAAAACGTAAAAAAATAACACAACCCAATTGATAAACTGGTGCTTTTTTGAAGTCTGTTAAAAATGTAACATATTAGGCGACTATTTTAAAATGTACATTAGTAATATATTAGGAGTCTATTTTTTTTATTTATATCAGGATGTTTTGAACAAAATTGAATATACTGATCGTTTGTTTCAGAGCAGAACGGACTCCTATGAGCGATACTGACGGGGCAGTCCTGTCACTGGTAAGTCGTATTTCATACGTGCTCATTATTTGCCCACTGCTGGGCAAGAGCCTGCCCTCTGGGAAAGAATAGCCCACACGTCACACCTACTCATCATTTGCCCATTGCTAGGGAAGACCCTATCCTCTGAGAAGGATTAGTCTACAGTGTCACTCTGGCTAAGTGCAGTAGGCTTCTTCTTGAAAAGTTAGCAAACGAGCGTGCAGACCATCTGATGTTAGATAGCCTCTGCAGCCCATGGACATCCACGACCAACATCAAACAGGACTAGAGTTCTGTCTAACGTAGATGCGTTGCTACTCCTGAAGACTAGGATGATCTCGGTTTATAATTGTAGCCTCTCCAAAACCTAACCAAAACGCACCTCTCCAAACGAAACACAAGAAATGCTTTTCGGCAGATTGTGAGGGAAAATTGTCGCCGCCCCTCCAGCTTATAGAATACAGCTCCAGTTTAGTTCCGCCTCCTGCATCGCTGACTCGATGTTATACATGACCGCCGCAGTTAATGCAAGCTTGTAACGAAACTTTTACTTATATTCCAGGTTGATGCTGTTAACGGGAATGGAATCGTGGAATGTTAGAACAATGTTATTGATTGTAATGTTTACGTTGAATTAATAACGACGGTGCACGCCATGTAACTAGATCTTGCAGGAGGTTTAGGGACCCATAGCGGACCCATAACGGTTTAGTCTATGTCAATCCATTTTAATATGACGACTAGTATGACGCATTAATAATCCTAACGGTTCGTCATGTAAAAGTTTCCGCGTTCGATTCCCAGGCAAAGATCTAGAGATATGTTCTGGGTCTGGGTATTTTTATACTCGTCTTTGTATGCGTCCATAGTATATAAACTCCTAGTGTGGGGCTATGAGTGTAGAAAAGGATATAATTAAAAGGTGGTAGAGCCGTTAGAGCTCCCCGGGGTGGCACCACCGCAGCCCTCAAAATCCGCCGTAAAGCAACATGTTTTTCATGTATTGTGTTTCGGTTGGGGAGGTGTGGTTGCCATATATGCATTATTGGAGGCGACCATCTTAGTCCTCAAGAGTAGGAACGCATCCGCGTCCATCCTTAAATAGAACTTCTGTCCT
>DWON01009619.1:0-11277 GCA_018251015.1 Phocides pigmalion okeechobee | reverse complement strand
AAATTTTGTTTTTTTTTAGCATCCGTGTAGCATCCACGAATACACAAACGTAACGCCCGCCCGCAGTCTTGTGGTGCCTACGTAAACAGCCCTTTTTTTCGCCCGTAATCCATACAGATTTCTACAGGTCTGTACAAGCCGCAATCGCCTTACACTGCTCAATACACAGTACTGTTGTAAAAGAATTAAACATAAAGGCCTCCGGAATTGACCACCATACCCTTGGTGCGTATTACTATTGAGTTACTAATTAAATTATCCTGATAAAATATGTACAAAATTAAACTTATGATAACTATTTGTGAATCCCTATATTTATACACCTTAAAAATTGTAATTTATGACGCACATTGGTTTTTGTTAAAAACAATAATTTTCATATCTATATATATCTTTTTCAAGATCGAGTACAATCTGTCCGTATAAAATTTCAAGTATTTTAAATAAGTTTTCGCCTAAAATGAAAAATATGAACAAACTGACAGAGTTTCACTATGTTATATACACGATATCATTGTTAGGTATAATTTATATATTAATAAACATATTCAAATTCAAATATTTTATTTCATTGTAAGGTATTTACATACACTTGATGAATGTCAAGGGTACAGTGTCTAAAATCAGTACATCGGCTTTTTAGCGCCCTGTTGGTTAAGGTAGATCGGGAGAAAAAAGCCGGCGGAAAAAACTCGGCCCTTTTTTTAAATCAGTCCTTGACGAATAAACATTACACAGTATAGTTACACACATTACACTATATATATACTTTGTGAAGTAAAATGTGTCACGTTGAATTCTATTAATATATTACAATTATATTTATAGTCAAATATAGTTTATTTAATTTCAAACTGAGCATGATTTCGAAACGTAGTAAACACAAGTAAGCTCCACGTTAGAAATAGGTATAGAGTTGGTGACTCTCCAATTGAACAGTATAGGTACTACCACCTTGTCTAGTATACAGGTTTCCTAACGTTTTTTTCTGTCACCGTTAAGTCAAGCGGTAATTAACTTGTAAAGCGATAACATACAAAATCAGACAAATATTTGAAAAAATGGAAATTTGGGGCCTACATCGTAAATAATAACTATCAATCTAAGTTACTCCAATAAAAAATAATATAAACACTGTTTTCATCGTGAGTAATGACAGATTTTCTAAAAAATATTCAATGTAACGGTTCACTTACAGTTTTATTATGTGTATAGATAGATTTAATGGTTTCTCAGCGGCGGAGACGTGCATGCGCACCAAGCCCTTTCGGACCACAAAAAACAAGAAGGTGAAAGGCTCGAAACTTGTCAGAATGAGAATAAAAAACTATATTGGGGCGGACAGATTTAAACGAGAACATTCGGTCGATGGGAGGGGAGGACGCTGTTGTCCCCGCACGTAGACTGCCTTTGCTTGGCTTACAGATAATACCTTATATATCTACGGATAAAACTGTTTACACCAGAGCTGCGTCGTACCAAGGCGTTTACGGGCCAATAATAATTACTGCACGGATTTTTGAAATCTAATTCTTAGCCAGAGACACAAAACAGTACGAGTTTCTGTGGTTTTCTACACTCATAAGACTCCTTGTGTCTTGGGAGCCTTTGACGCTAAAGACAAGTAAATTTATATCCACAACGGAAGTCTGAATTCATCATATAGGTTTCCGCTTGGTCGGGTATCGAACCCCTTTGAGTGAAGAACCGTTATAGTACTTTGAGACGAGAGTGATCGCTGCGGTACCTCGGTCCTCTGCGTTTTTTTTAGAATAATGAGAAAAACCTACAGGCCACCTGATTTTCAATGGCTAATGTTTTCCACGAATATTCACATCGAAACTCAAACGGCTGAAGTCCTACCAGAAGACGTACGTAAATGTGTTGCTACTCCATAGGATTAAGAAGTCGCCTCGCTTGTTCGTGAAGCCGGCAACCGAGATTTGGTTCGCGGCGGATTATAATGGCGCTGGTACCCTCCCCGTTAGAGGTATCCTTCTACCACCATTACAGCATTCTATATGTTCGTGCAACATGCTTGTTTTGTTTACAATGAGACGAGATGAAGTGGGCGGTAAGTACCACGCAAGTGTATCATTGAATGATCGTAGGGATATATTCCGTTGTCGCGACGAAATCGTTACGCGACACAACGAGCTCGTTAATGAATAGACTCAGCACACGATTGTACAGTCAATAGATATAACGGATTCGTTGCGTTGTTGCCGCAAATTAATTCCTCAAGTTGATAGACGCATTAACGAATCGTCTAAGTTAATGTACATTCAATAGACGCAGCGGATACGTTGCGTTGTCGTGCGAACTCGTTCCGCAACTCGACGGGCTTGATAACGAATTGACTGAACACGCGAGGGTACATTAAATGAATGCAGCGGATATGCTGTATTGTCGCGACGAACTCGTTCCGTACTTTGACGCGCGCGTTAAAAAATGACTAGAATATGGCGTACGTCCAATGAACGTAGCTGATACGCTGCGTTGTCGCAACGGGCTCATTGAGCGTATTCAACGGTCACGTAAACCAATTTCCTGAGCACACGAGTGAACATTGAAGCGGGCTCGTTGCGTTGGCGTGGCGACCTCGTTGCGCACATTGGACGGGAACGTTACAAATACTTTATGCGCCTGTTATGGCCCTTAGAATTGCAATTCAAAAGTTTCTAAATGAGGTTTTCTTATCTGAGAAGAGTAGCAAACGAGCATGCAAGCCGTCTGATGTTGAAAAATCGCAGCCCATAAACATCCACATACAACAACAAACACGACTGAAATCCTATCTGAACTGGAACGTAAATACGTTGCTACTCCTGAGGACTAAGATGGTCGCCTCGCTTCAAAGTGTAGCCGACAACTGCACCTCTCCAACCGAAACACGAGTAATGCTTTATGGCGGATCATGAGAGCGGCGATGGTACCTCCCCGGTCGAACTGTAGTTCTACCACCTGTAAATCTGGAGGTCTTGTACTCCGCAGGGTGCAATGGAGCGATATATGTAACAATTTATTTTGAATAGCTTGCTGCTTTGCGGCTTCCATCACGACTTAACCCAATTCGCGTCACTGCATAAGCAGATTGACGTACTTATACTCATTTTTAAATCCTGACCCAGTATTTTAAATGACGAACAAATCCTTTATTTTGTTCAGAACACAGAACATAAAGAATGCTGTTTCGTTTGCATTAAATGGTACATAAATTCGCTTTTACGTTGATCACGCTATTTTTAAACCGTTCAGGTACACACGATTTAAATAATAGTTAAAAAAAACTAAAACACACGCTTTTATAGAAAATCCAACTAAAAAAGTATAAAAAACAAAAAAAGCTACGTAAAAAAATCGTGGGATGCAAGGTATCAATAGATCAATCACTGAGAAAGCACCTTACGCAAATTACGCATAGCAATTTCTTTTTAGTTGTTTTTTTTATGAAAGCGTTTTTTTAGTTAATTTTTTAACTATTTTTTTTTCCTTTTTTTATCATATTATTGTATTGTCATCGGTCCTTGATACGTGTGCAAAGTTTCAAATCAATCAGACATCTAGAAATTGGTGAAAATTATGCTCAGAGATACATACAATCCAAGCTAATAAAAGCGTGTTAAAAATGGACAGAACGCTTTTAACTAGATATTTATGCGGTTGCTAATCTAGGTAATAGCGGAGATACAATTGCATTATGGTTGCATCATATGCTTAACATTAGAATATGTGTTTTCACAACACATATTTTGAACATTACAAAAACTGCAATGTGTCAACTTTACTTGCGGTATTTTGTCCTCTTTGTTAAATCGTCCCTGAGCTAATAATAATACAAACGAATACGAGATATGCCTATTATTAATATTGCGGTTAACACTTTCCCTGCGGCGTAAAACTCGGCTGTGTATTGCGCGGTGCAACGCGCTTGTACACATCTGTGTTGTACGTACAAATCTGTATGGATTACGGGCGAACAAAAGCGCTGTTTTTATATCGGCGCTACAAGACTGCGGGCGGATATTACGTCAGTGTATTCATAGATGATATACAGATGCTACAAAATACAATATTTCATTGAATTGTCGGTGCATCTTCAGTCTAGAAAAATAAGCTCCAGTTTAGTGTCACCTCTCGCAACGATGACCCGATCTAATATATTAGCGCCGCAGTCGAAGTGTTAAAGCGTATTCCATTTGCAGAGCGCTAGATGCGAGCTGTGTAAGGGAGGGTGTAGGACGCGCGGTATCCGTCCGCGGCCGTTGCCCTCTCGTATTAACCTTGTACAGTCGCATGCTATCAACTAACATTCAATACTATAACGGGTTTGTCTGTACATTAAATATATTTTTAGTGAGTGCTTCTTTGACATCTCGTATGAATCATTGTATTAATTTTTTAGTTATGGCAGTAGAGACGCATATAGTGGAATTGGAAATACGTGTTTTTTGTCTCCATTAAATACAGAATGTCTTTGTAGTTAAGTTTATAGTAAGTTTGTCTGTTATTTTCAAACGTGGACATAATACAGAGTTGATACGTCGAGACAATGGCGTCTAAGTAGTGAATCCAGCAGTAAAACTATAGCTTTTCCCTTATCGAAAATTTTTCGTATGGACGAAACTACATTCACGAGTAATAAAAGTAGCTTTTTACTTCTATTGGACAAATTCATCCTTAAACCTCACGCAGATTAGTCTAACACAGAGATTAATAATAGTTAAGTGATGAAACTAACTCTTTTTTCTTATTTAACAACAGTGCGGACGAAACTACGTGCAGAGAGCTAGTAAGGCATTAGTCATGCGTCGTAACTACCTTTTTCCCTTATTAAACAACACTTTCGATACAAAATTGTCTCCTCGATCCGCGTCGCCGGTACAGTTATGAACACTTTAAAAACGCGCAAGATACGTGTTTCTGTAACACAAGTTACGTCTTCGCTTGTACAGGCGTAACGGTGTAAATGTAAACTATAAATATTTATAGAAGTGCTAGATTTGATTATCTAATCAAATATATACAGTAAACAATTTTAATGTCGATTTTATACGCAAACATTCGTGAAAGCGCCCAATGTTATCTGACTTATGAATGTAAAACAATGTTTTATCTTTAAGTTGTTTTTGAACGATATAAAATACCAATATGCCGTATTATGGTACAAACTAATATTTTATCGCCAAGTTGTATTGGAACGATATATTGTCGTAGTTATTAATTGTGTGCTCGATAATACATCGAGCATTATCATTGCAAGTTACAATATTATATTCGTTAGGTCACAGACCCCGGCTCTAAATGGGCGTCAATTTGTTGGTGGCTAAGTACCATTAATCTTGTTGATAGATACAATACTTTGGAGACCGTGTATTCATTTAGTAATAGAAAGAACGTCGTTGATAGTGTTTTTATTACGTCCCCTCTCATGACTTAATCGTCGAGAGAGTTCATTGGACTCTCTAATTAAAGTTCATTTGTTTACACGTAGGATCCGCTTCCAAATTTTCATTCGTTTATCGCGTTTACACGTACTAATTAACTTAATGTGCATTTGATGTATGCATGTATCGCATGTCACCCCTGTTTAATCCGAAAAATATATGTTATATTCCTAATTGCATGGTTTACTTTAAAAGGAGTTTTAACGGAAAGAAGCAAACTTAATATTTTTTTGATTTGACCAATAGTTAGTAGTGGGAAATCATTATCAAACTCAAATACTGAGTACATATGGACCAAGTACTAAATGGACTCAGCAACCATCCACTCAATTACATGGGCATGATTTAGACCGATGTCCTCTTGAGGTACCGAACGTCAAATGAGATTCTTTAAAACGGACGAAAAAAGATCTCTTCTTCAAACCATTGGTGAAACCTCGTGTGTTGCGAATGTCCATAGATAATAATGACAACTTTCAATCAAGTGACCCTTTCTCTTATCAGATACAGTCTCTTTTCGTCACTTCTGTTTTGGGGGCACGCTTATTCTCGAAACTTATTATTATAAAGTCCATTATTTTTTTACCCTCTTCTTACCGCTTGCCACTATATTTTCAGGATTTTTTTTTTGTTAGTCGTCTTTTTTCAACAGTTTTTTTCAGTTTTGATGACATTTTTTCTTTATTTTGTATATTTCCTTGGGAGGCACTGCGTGACCCACGTGGCCTCACAAAAAAGCCCTGACTAGGTTTAATATTTTAAAAGCAGACTGTTTTGATGCAACGATAATTTCCCACATATATGATGTCAAGATATAGACTGAAATATAAAGAAATTCAAGCTGGGATTCTGGCGGTAAGGTCACTTTGTACGAAGAGTGGAAGCGAGAAGTTTTCGCCGATGACAACGTGACACATGCGCAAGACTGCTCGAAGATGCTTTTTGGCTTAGAATGATAATCTTCCACGCCAAATAGCCACTTTAAGCAGTTTTTGTTGTATACTTCGGGCCTTGTGTTACGAACAGGACGGTGCATCGATGTGCCGGTTTTCAATCTAGTTGGTAATGTTTTAAAATACTTAATTATTGCTAATGATCCGTTAACATTGTGTAGGTAGTAAGTAGTTTTTTTTCGAAACTAGAACGTAGTCCATCATCCGGTACAGCAATTCATCGCAGCTTTTTTAGTTTTGTAACTCTTACTAACTAATTATAGAATAATAGTTCCACCTGTAGCCCGTCACAAATGCTTTGATACTCGTGAGGACTAAAATGGTAGCCTCGTCTGTAATTTCTTGCCATGTAAATGTAACTTAAATACGAGGTTACTATTTTAATAACGCATTTTTAATAAACACAAGAGTTGCTGCATGCTACAAATAGGTGTGGCAGTGGTATCTCGTCAGCCGCACCGTACAGGCTCTACCATCAAGCAAACAAACCTGTTTACAGGATTGTATAATAAACAATAAATTTGTTTCATTTGGCCAAGGACTACGATATTGCGACGCGGCGTACGAATAGTATGATAGTATAAATAATTAATTAGCAAACATAGCACACAATACATTTAAAACATCTGCATCGTACAACAATCGTACAATATGGTCGAACAATCATTAGAAACACAAGTAGCGAACTGAGCACGTCGTAACACTGTTTAAAAGGCGCGTGTGTATGTATTACTCGTTTGTCTTGCACGTACTTGCATTCATAAGCTATGTTAAGAATGTGGATTATAATGTAAGGCACCACGTCGCATCCCTAATGTGAATGTTTTACGTCTAACCTTCGTTCGCAAGTTTGCTTGCGTGATACGCTGGTTAACTTAAGCATTGTGGCTTGATTTGTTGACTAATTAGAATTTCATAACTCAAGGCAGGTGGTAGAACTATTGTACAGCTGGCCAGGTACTACCACTGCCCTTATAATCTGGTCGTATCACACATATATTCCTAGGAAACTATTAATATTATCACATGACGGCATTTGGAAAAAAGGTGATCAGGAAAAAACCTGTAATAAAATGATGAAAGTAAAGAATATAAAAAAACTCTTACTACGGATCCTACGCCTGTCTGTTATGAACTTTACAGCTTTTTTGCGTTCCGCATCTGGACTGGATTAGATTTTATTGTCGTTAACAAGCTAAATTATGTAGCATTGTAAATATAAAAGTAATATGTATGTAAATAAAAATACATTTGAAAGATGTAAGCATCCCCAACGGTCGTAAAAGAGATACAATTTCGTTTAATTCGGGAATCCAGTTAAAATTATCGTATCTCTTTTAAGTAGAACCCTTGTTCTATTTGGTATCGGAAACAAACTTTGAAGGTGTTAGCGGATTTCTAATCAATTGGATTGTACATCCGTCGGCTATTTCTATTACAAAACTCAAAACTTCCGCACTGTAATTACTGGAACACAGGCGTCGTTGATCAAGCGTCGACTGCGCTGTAATCACCGGTTGATTGATCATTAAATCTGATTGAACGAGAATCGCTAACGAGATATCCGATCGTTTTCAATTGCATGAGTGCGATGGGTTCACGTAAAACGATTTTCGTACATGATTTAGTGCTTTTGTGAATTGTTTTAGATTTTTTATGTACGTTATAAAATCGGCTAACGATCGTGGAAACCAAGTCTCTTTGAGCAAGGACTTTTAATCGGTTTTTCCGCTGGTTTTTTCTTCCCGTCAACGATAGCCAACAGGGCGCTCAAAGCCGATGTAATGATTTTAAATTGTATCCTTGACATTAATTATGCGCATACCCTAATGAAATAAAATATTTGAATTGGAATTTGAAACCATCTGATTACCACTGTTGCTCTGAAAAATCTGCTACCCAGTAATATAATAAATACGTTACTCATGAAGAAAGTAATCTACGTAATACTCACTACAGTCCTGTTTGAGGTTTATGTGGATATCCATGAGCTGCAGTAACTACTTAACGTACCTTGGTCCGCATGTGATTGCTATTCTGTATTGCTCATGAAGCAAATCATCTGCGTAAAAAATTAAGATAAGACTTCAGTCCTGTTTGAGATTGTTTATGCTACAGTGACTACTTAGCATAAGGTGGTTGGCATGAGACAACTACTTTTGACACATAAAAAAACTATTAATACTTTCTCTGTGCCTTTCAACAATACTGCGTAATGGGCGGTGCAACGCTCTTGCGGCTCGTATACACCTGTGTTGTGCGGACAAATCTGTATGGATTACAGGTGGACATTACGTCAGTGTATTCATAGATGAACCCAGATGTAGGCGTATCTTCAGTCTACATAAGTAAGATCCAGTTTAGTGCCACCTCCCGCACTGAGCTGAACCCCTCATGAGCGCCGCAGTCAAACTGTTCAGCGTTACGATGAGTTGGTCGAACTTTGGAGAGTTCAAACTAAAATCAGGCTCAAATTCGAAAAGCCGAATATGTAGCGAGCGGCGTATATCCGCTCATCCCGTTCACTTGTTTCCGGTTTCATTTTAATTAATCGCAGCGCGCCGTGGAGGCTATAATCGGACCTGTTTTGAGGGCGTACACAAGTATAGAGGGGTGCGTTCAAGTATAATTCCGTTGATTTAGGACAACGAAGTCATAGACAGGAGATAATTTTATTTCATTTGCTATTAATACATCACGATTTTATTGTTATTGCAATGAAAACAGCTGGTTAATTATACAGATAGCTTGAGTGAAGAATGTTTTATTGAAATGTTAGAAATAACAGACCTATACTTAATTCTACCTTTTTGGATATATTTGTAAACAATATCATTTTTAACGTTAGTTTTAAATTAAAAGTACTCGGCAGCTATTATTACAAAATTATGATTTAATGTCGATAACTTTATAACAAACTTAAACTGTGCGACTTAGCAGCCACACTTAGGAATATAGTAAAAAAAACATTACACTATATTTATAGTGTAATAATTTTGTAAAAGTGAGTAATTAAACCATTTTAAACACTTTCTTCAAAATATAATTATAATTTGTGCAGCTATTAATAATTAGTCTAAATTAATTCATGTTCAGTGGACTACTCTGAGATGGTCGCTTCGCTCGTAAGTATAGCCGGCAACAATTCTCCAACCGAAACAAAATTGCTTCATGGCAGATTATGAGGTGGGTAGTACGAAGTAGTACGAAGTTATGTAATATTGACTTCAAATTATTAGATTTCATCTGATATTGAGAAATTGCTGCTCAATCGGAGACTGAATTTAACTGCGTTTTTCTGCTGAGGTTTAGGAGAAAGAAGATAGTAGCCTCGTTTGTAAGCTGGGAATCACATCTCTGGAACCAAAACAAAAGATTTGGTTCACAGCGGATTATGAAGGTGCAGTGGGCTGGACTTTGTTATCTCTGGACATTTAAAGCTCTCTGGGATCTTAAATAACACGGGACGGGCGTTTCCGGTGAACGCTGGCGGCATAAATCCTACGAATCCGCTTTATTTTTGTGGTACCTATGTACACCTCTGTGGATTTTATTTTACACTTTTATAGAACTCATTTCTACATCTTACTAGGTAATGGCTAGTCGCGATTTTTATGAGTGTCTTGGATAAACTGGGGGGTTGTTGACAAAATGTTGACAAGTCCTAGATGTAATTTTTTTAATTTATTTACTGTAATGATCGTATCAAATGCGTTATTTATAATTATTTGTACCTGCAACTTCATTAATGTGAATTTTACGAGAAAGGTTCCTTTCAGTTGTAACATAATAAACTGTATTCTAAATATAGTCAGTCTGAAGGGTAAAATTAAAACAAGTTTCAGTCTAAATTATCGACTGGTTTCTATGAGATGCGCTTACAAAAAGATAGCTAAACTAAAAAAGCAATTGTAGATTTCACTTATGTATTGATGATTACGACTTAAACACTGTTTTACTAAGATTTTCCAAAAAATACTCGATGTCGGCTATTCTACATCTGTTATTTATGATCACGGCTATTGCATTTATGTAAGATATAAAATAATGTTACAATGATGATTTTATGTGGAAATAAATATCTTATGTTTCCAACATTTCTTTGATTTAAAAAAAAAGACATATATTTTTAAACTAATATCGGCGCAAAATTTATACATTAATGTAACCTAAACTAACTTTTTCATTCTGATAGAAAAACCGTTCCCAACAGTGGGACTCTTGCACTGAAGGTGATGCGGTGAAGACAACAGTACCTTTTACCATGTACCGGGTACTCACGATTAATGTTAATTGCCGATACTAGGAACCAGTTGCAAGGCTCGTGGTCACGGCTTAACTAGCTACAGTTTGCAATGAAAAAAATTGCGAGACATTAATATAACTTCGTGAATATAGCCTATTCATACATATTTATCCACGGACAATAATAAAACAACTATATTACTCAGGAAAACCAAGGAATCTGAGATAGATTTCAGACACTGGAAACTGGCTTCACGTGGTGCCACCTGGCAACGTGGTTTACATGCTCGTTTGCAACTTCAATTTTATAGAAAAGCAAATAGTAAACAAGCGAAGGAAAGAGAAGAAAGCAACTGTAATTATTGGAAGTACATTGGGATAAGGTGAAGGATAATTAAGTAAGAATTGTTTGTTAGAGACTTTCATTGATTGTGCCTCGAATTACAACATAGTGTTCTTTGAATATGTATGTGTAGGTTTGTGTACGTACAACTTTTTATTTTTTTAATCTAAGTACCATATGCATGTATTATTTTAGTATAATTATTTTTATACGTGGTAGAGCCGTTAGAGCTCGCCCGGGGCGGCACCACCGCCATCCTCATAACCCGCCGTAAAGCAACATGTTCTTC
>DWON01009618.1:0-11279 GCA_018251015.1 Phocides pigmalion okeechobee | reverse complement strand
GGTGGTAGAGCTGTTAGAGCCCCCCGGGGGCGGCCCCCCCCCCCCCCTCATACCCCGCCGTAAAGCAACATGTTCTTCATGTATTGCGTTTCGGTTGGGGAGGTGTGCTTGCCAGATACACATTATTGGAGGCGACAATCTTAGTCCTCAATAGTAGGAACGCATCCGCGTCCATCCTTAAATAGAACTTCTTAATAACTGCCAATAACATATAACCTTGGATTTCAGTAGGATACAAAAATTACTGCAACTAAATTAGGTATCATATCACTGTTAAATGGCATAAATGTTATATGCTAATTGTACATACAAGTAAACTTGCATAATAATTTTCCTTATCCTGATTTACGTGTTTCACGAGAATAATGTCGACATCGATTTTAATGAGACACAAATTAAATAAGGAAGGCAAATTTTCTTCTAAATTTTGCTATGTACCAGTGCATTTATAATCAAATATTATATTTCAAAGAAATACTGGCTGAAGTTGCAATAAATTAATTAGCCATTAAGACTATCATTACTCGTTATGGTTGCATGTTTCCTAAAATAGACAAGTGCCATTTTATGGTCATAATTTTGGAAAATTACTGGCTGAAGTTGCAATAAACTAATTGACCATTTAGAGGTGCCATACCCCTTGTGGATGAAAGTTTTCCAAGTGGCGTCCTCATCTAGGAAAACGAAGCCTTGCCCTTGACCAAAGAGGCAGATGACACGAAAAAATGGCGGGAAATATTTTATTTTAGAAAGCATAAAACAGAATGGACCGACATCACTTAGTCTTTACCCTGCAATGGGCCTCAAAAAGAAAATGAGTGGAATGGGTAAAATATTTAAAACACGTGGTATGCCATTCGTTAGAAAAGAGCTACTATCACGGAAATATGTAAAGAATTCTACATGCCTATGAAGTCCTATGTCAATTACAGAAAAATGGTTTTCCACCTCGTTATACATAAAGAATAAATTGGGAAATTTTGTAAAAAATTGATAATAAAACATTATAAATATACTGGATTCGATGTTTCGCTTAATTTTTAATAACTTTCATTTCTGTTGAAAAAATTTGTTTTTCGCAACGAAAATTAAATTATGGTGAATAAATGGGTATACACACAGTAACAACTGCTTACTAAAATAAACATAGAAATGCTTAAAAATCCGAAGAAAGAGATTTCGTGTATATTCAGTATTTTTTAATTGACAAAGTGTGCTTTTCGGAGCGAAAAAACGAAATTAGTAAATAAAAAACAAGTAAATATTATTACAATTGCTTATTGAAATAAGTATTGAGATATTTCAGAGTTTCAAAGCAAGTGAGCAAGTTCATGCAAAATTTTTCCTTTACAAATGATCGGAGGAACCAAAAACTTTAGACGAATATAAATATTGTTTCTTTGTTTCAGGACGTAGAAAGTGAAGTAATTTGTAAGGAATGTGAACCCGTAGTAATTTGTTAGAAGTCTAAAATATTATATCTGAAGTTTTACCTTTTCGATTTTCTACCAAGCTCTCTTTTACGATCTTCTACCAACCTTCCTGACATAAACGCTCACGTGCACTCTCTTACACGGTCTGCCCGTGATTTCTTGGTAAGAAACTTAATTATTTTTAGGTTATCATAATTGAGGGTATTACGAATTACTTAGATAAAACCTTGAATTTTTTATGTGAGAAGAAAAGCAAACGAGCATGCAAACCACCTGATGTTAAGTATTGGCAGCCCATAGACATCCACATTCAACCACAAACACGACCGAAATCCTATATGAGTAGATACGTTGCTACTCCTGAGGACTAGGATGGTCGCTTCACTTCAAAATCTAGCCGGCAACCGCATCTTTGCAACCGAAACACGAGTAATATTTTACGACGGATTGTGAGGCCGGCGGTGGTACCTCTCGGTCGACCTATAGTTCTCCCACCTTTACTACTCTGACAAAAATATTTAATTTGATTTGATTTGAAATGAAACGACTACCAAGCTACTACACGCGAACGAGACGCGGCAAATAAACAAATTCCTTGTCACTCTAACTCATATAAACAAATACAAGCAAAGCGCGTCTTTATTTATTGGCTGTTCCTTATGAAGTGTCATTTTACGATCTACGCGAGTATTCAAGCAACAGGTTACTAAACAGCTCTGATTTACGACTTATTGGGTTACGGCCATGGACATGTTGCTCCCGGGATTCAACGTTTCATTGTAAGTAAATAATTAACAATTGAAATGCGCATTTTTACAATGTTGTACATAATCGATAAAGTCAAGCAATAGTAAGTATGATCGATAATTGGATGGGTTAGCGGTAGTAAATATTTTTTTTACGTTTTTCCATTCAGCATCCTGAGATGTTTGACTTAGATAACATTTTGTATTTCACGATTTTAATGTGTAATATGTATAAGCTCACTTTGGACGTAAAACCGAAGTAAAATACTGCATTATAACGTTATACTATCTCTTCACCAACGCTCTTTACTGTCTATTTATATATATTGTGTGTATATTTTCTATATTACACATTTACGATGACATTATGACATCTTAAAATCCTTCGATTTTACATGAGATGGTTTTCAAGTTTTTAGCGATTCTATTTTTTTTTAATGTAGCACTTTAATGTGTCACGAGTGACACGACCAAACGAAAAGACCAACGTTAAGATACATATCTTCCGTTGACCTCTACTTAGACAAATGCATTTACTCACCCGACCGTCTACTGCAACGCAACGGGACTGAATTATACTTTACGCAATGGTACACGGTATTTTCCTATTAGACACGCTTGGAAGTTCTCAACCTTCGTAGTTTGGTACCATGACTTATAATATGCATACATGTTATAAGAGGAACGAATGAGTTAAGAGACTTTCTGAAGTCTATTTAAGCGGTATGTTTTGACTATATAAAGGGTATATAAAATTAACACCAAAAAGCTTTAAAACACGTAAACTGTGTAATTCGAAATGTCACACTATCATCGCGAATGGAAGATAAATTCCACGATTTTAGATGTGTTCTAGCTAAACGTGCATGCATATATTTTAAAAGGTTTTGTTAGTTTACATTTTGTCCTTATAGTAAATCAAATAAAAATACAATACAAAGTACAGTAAAAAATAAAGTATACTAGGCTCAAATTCATCGGCGAAGCAGGTTGTTTCTGTTTGATTGAACTTTATACTCGTAGTCATACTTATGCTATCATTGCATCTACATTTCCTATCAAATTGATCTTCACTCTAGCTTGACGATACACATGGACCATAAACGTCACTAGTCACTGGAGCTGCCAGTGCATTTTAACCTCAAAGTGTACTACTATTATTAATCTACGGAATGTTCGTCCAAATATGTCATGATGTCAAGAAGGCTGGTCGCACTCCCGCACTAAATAGCGATCAGAATTTTCTGCGCGAGATAGGAATCAGCCCCTTCGTCAACAACAGCGTTGATCAAACATGGAATTATTGTGGCACTCGGATCCCATGGACAAAAGTTTCAAAACCAAGCGTGACTAATACAAAAGATGAGATTAAGCTTCGGTTTTTTGACATGCCTTTTGGGTCACGAATTATCTGTTTTTCATCATTTTGAAAATGCCGAAGTGCGCACACATTCCACAACGCAGCGGTGCGCGTGCGCATTGCAACGCGCAACTTTCTATTTGAAACCACTGACTAAAATGTCTGGAAGTTACAAACAAAATAATTATATGTTTGTTCCGCTTGGCTTTGAAACTTTTGGTTCGTGGGGTCCAAGTGCCAAAAAAATTTTTCAAACAATTAGTTCCACGTTTCATCGACGCCGTCAGTGAAAAGAGGGCTGGTTATGGAATTTCGATCGCAATTCTTTACGTGAGATATGAGGCACGCGAGGGACGGACCCTTTAGATTGTATAGGTAAAGTTTTTATAATAATTAGTTTTAAGATTACATTATTGTTATTTCAAATAGCTTAATTGTATACAAATATCGTAAGAAAACATACAGGTCAAAACCATAATATTTAAATTGGTTAAAAAACACTTTGAAACACATTCATGCAATATTTCATAAATTTTTGTTCTATATTTCAGTAAACTACTACAAATGTGTAGGAAATGTTTCACTCACTCTGCTCACATTCATACAATTTGAGCAGTAAGAGAATTATCTAAATAAGATACAGTTTAAATAATTTCAGTCAATTGACACGCTGCCAAGTCACATAAAAAATCCACCAAAAATCTTTTCTTTACTAAGTAGATCATTATTAGTAGCACATTTAAATTTACAACAACGAAATAAACTAGAAAATATAATATAGAATAATCCACAATTAACAATCACATGTAATGTACTACTAATCTGATACTTGGTCCTAATTATAAATAGGTAATTAACTAATCTGTATCATACATTTTACTTCATAACAGGTACTCAGTATTCATGCTTTTTAACTTAATTGTCAATTAAAAATCCTTAATCGTGAGTACCCGTTATATAGCCAAATGCATAATTTCCTCGAAGATATTAGTTTAAAATTGTTTTATACATGTATCATCTGACCTGAGACCTAGAGACTTATCCGAGAGACCTAAGGTTGGTTGCAAACAATGCCACATTGGCTCTTGACTACGAGGTAACAAAAACGTACTACAAACAGGGCACTTCCATTACAACAACTCTGTGTTCGGAAGTCGAAACCTACTGAGGCCGGAAAAGCGCTGCAGTAGAAAGTATTGAGTACATAATAGTGTTGACGATTATGCGGCTTGAGCTTAGCCTAATTTCGCTCGACCTATATTTCGGGCGGGAAGGTACCACCTTTATAATCCGTTGTGACGCAACTCTGTTAGAGAGGTGTGGTTGTTTGATATGCTAAGCGATTTTGTTCCTCAGGAGCAGCAATTCATCTAAGTATGATCTCAGAAAGCACTTCAGTTCTGATTGAGGTTTTATAAAAATGGGAGAACTGTTCGACCGGGGAGGTGCCACCGCCGTCCTCATAAAGCATTACTTGTGGTTCGGTTGCAGAGCGGCGGTTGCCGGCTACACTTTGAAGCGAGGCCACCAACCTTAGTCCTCAGGAGTAACAACGTATCTACATTCGAGCTCATTTCAATGTACGTGGATGTCTATGCTGCCTACGTTTGCTACTCTTCTCACATAAAAAATTTGGATATTGAGGCTGCGACTTCTTACCCTGAAGCCTGAAAGCTCCTTTCCTACTCTTTTCTTATAAAAATCTGATGTTCACTTACCAAAAGCTTTAAATTTTAGCCTAACTTAACTAAAACCGCAGCTTCGAACGTTACCGTAAGTTTGATCATATCAGTATCATTAATAAAGTTTAATGCATGGTAATTTTGCTTTTGGAAGTCGTAAATATCTTTTCTCGGTTTACATAAGGCTTCAAACCGGATAACTTTGATAAAACTCTTTAACTTTAAACACTTAATCTTAAAACACTTCTTTGATCATATCAGTGTCATTAATGAATGAATGTTAGGAAATTTCACTTTCCTATAAATATTTTTGCTCGCATAAGTAAATACCTACAAGTAAATAGAAGTATTCTTGGTACTTACTACTAAAGATTTTATATTGTTTATATTTTCTATGATATTACTCATTAGCTTAATTAAGTTGTACATATCATAATTAAGATGTACAGACAGAAACAAATGAATGTTCAATTTACAAATAAATGTAAATATTTATTTAAATAATTAAATGTGTGATTTTTATTATTTTTTGTCTTTACATAAAAGATACATAAAATATTATTAATAGTATATTAGCTGAATAGAACCAAAATAATTGACGTAAGAGTTTTTCTTTCTTTGTCTGTTTGTCTGTGCGTTTGTGTGCACTAATCTCAGAGACGTGTAACAGATATCCGTGCTATTTTCACTAATGTGCTGTAAGCTTTACTTAACATTGAATGTTCGTTTAAAGTTAATCTGTCTATAAATTAAAAATATAAGTAAGCATTGTACATAATGAATTTCCTGTTAGAAAATCTGGAAAAACCCGAAAATTTAAGGCCACATGAACTTAGTCTTAGGTAGCAGCTAGTATTAAATAAATACCAAATAATACTAGATAAATACATTTTTTTCAAATCTTTATAACAGTAACATTGAATGAGTTAAAAATATCCGCGATATTAAATTATCCGTGATTAAACACAACCACACTTATCCGTTGCTAATAACCTATGATTTGATAATTATTTTCGGCAATTCTAACGCACGATCACATAATTAAATGCATCTGAGCATTCGAAATTTAGAAAACTGGTCCGCTAACGCACCGATGTCGACACCGTTTACGCAATCGCAGTACGGGCACAGACAATAGGCCCACGCATATGCAACTATAGCTCTTAAATGCATGACATTGCGACGAAAATGCTATGCATATGCGCACGCATCGGTCCGAACCCGCGCCTTCCTTTACCAATTAGATTGCGCTATGCTGAAGTGAACCAGCCGTTATTAAAAAAATGTTCTGTCAAATTTATTTACGCAGCCATCCAATTTATATTCACTCTTCGACCTAGTATCTATGCAATTTGCAATATTTACGAAACCGGTACAACATTTTCAAAACGCTTCTCTAACGGCTTAATATAGGCTGTCATTTATACAAATATATTCTTCCTTATCTTAATGGCGTATGTATTTAATTCACGAGGCCGAAACGTCAAAAGTTGCATACAGAAGTTAATAATTGGCAATGATTCCACTTAAAAAGCAAATTTTGGTTATTTCTGCAACTTTAAATTTTTATAGGAGAAGAATAGCAAACGAACATGCAGGTTACCTACAATTTTAAATTATAATCATCGCGGAATTTATATAGTTTATTTTATAAAGGGTACTCATGATTAATCTTTATAGCCACGAGCCAAGGAACTAGTTCAACATATCGGTAAAAAATGCGTTAATCGTGAATACCTATTATTTAGCAAAATGTATGCAAGTTACCCAACATTAAGTAATTGCTGCGATCCATGGATATCCAAATACAACCTGAAACATGGCTAAATCCTATCTGAGTTCGCACGGAGATGCGTTGCTACTCCTAAGGACTGAGAAATTCGCTTCCATTATAAGTGAAGCTGGTAAACGCACCTTCAACCGAAACACAAGATTTGCTTTACGGCGAATCATGAGGGCGATGGTATCTCCACCGTTGAGCTATTGTTTTACCATCAAACTTGCAAACAAACCGTTATACATGCACCTTATTTCCTTAAGTTACAACGATACAAGTTTTGTCTGTGATGGTTGCCTCGCTCCAAAGTGTAGCCGGCGACCGTACTTCTCCAACCGGAAGACAAGACACTTCACAACGGCTCATAATAGAATTGAATATTCATAAAAATGCATTTATTTTCTATACCACATGATTTGAAGCCTGTCATAAATTATTGTCAAGTATTCGTCGGAAATAGATTCGCTCTGAGTCTAAGATTCTTCCCGAAACGTCGCTGACTCATTTCTGTGCAAACGCATCCCAATTGTAATAGTGAGTGTAAGCGAGTGCATTTTTAAAGCGTTGCTACGCCGCTTCTTGACTTGTAGGTTACTGCGACCACATTAGGTGGACGATAAACGAATTATTCGTTTAATAAATATTCGAGATTATGATAAATCAAGTTAAAAATCAGTCTTAGTACTTCAAACGCATAACTAAGCCGCTTTTCACATGTAAGTAATGTTACGACCAAATAAGTTCTTAACACTACTTACAAATTACTACTACTATTATTATTATTACTTAATACTTACTTACGAATTATTCGCTTAATAAATATTCGAAATTATGATAAAACAAGTTAAAAATCAGTCTTAGTACTTTAAACGCATAACTAAGCCGCTTTTCACTTGTAAGTAGGGTTACGACCAAATAAGGTAAACGACAAACAACTTTTTCGCTAAATAATTAAAACTAAGTTAATGAAACTTGACAAAAATCTATTTGAGTATATCTTTAAAGACTTTAAAGAGAAAGTAGTTATACGACCGCATCACATAGACTATAAACTACTTTGTCGTTTTTTAAATATAAGACATATTGATAAATATCGGTCCTACTGCATCTATAACTCATAACTATGTCGCCTCTTGGCTTGTAAGCAGTGCTACGAACGATTGCAGTGAGCTATGAACGACTTTACCGCTTAACAAAGAAAACTCATTACAGAAAACATGACAGAAATTTGTTTTACTATGCAACACATTTATATAATACACTTTAAGAAGGGGTACTGTGATTAACACTTATTAATTGCCAATATTTCGGACCAGTTACACCGCTAAATGGTCAGTTTGGTCATGACCACGAGTTATTTATCACAACCTATAATACATTTCCGATATTCATTTCGGAAATTAGTGTTTCAACTAATTTAATATATTATTAATTTCCAGGCAAAGTATGTTGTAACATGATCACTAGTCCACATTTCCTGGTCAATTAATTGATAATGTACGTTTCGTAGAAATTATATATAAATACGGTTTCAATCCGGTAACAGCGTCGCTACTGTCCTTGTACATTTTAAGAGTGGGGAATTATAGTTCAACCGGGGACGTACCACCGACGCAATCATAATCCGCGGTAAAGCATTACTTGTGTTTCGGTTGGTGAGGTGCGGTTGCCGGTTACACTTTGAAGCGAGGTGATCATCATAGTCCTCAGATGTAGCAACGTATCTACATTCGAGCTCACATAAGATTTCGTTCGTGTCTGTCGTACGTGGATGTCTATGGGCTGCGACTACTTAACATACGTGGTTTGCACGTTCGTATATTATACCAGTGCCCCGTGGGACAAGTCCATTATGTCACGCATAGACTAAGTATATGTATGTATTTTTAACAAAATGAATACATCACTGTGTGACAAGCTGCTTAAAACAATGGATTCGAAAATGTTAAACTCACTTCTAACGATTACTGTTTATTTCAATGTCCTACTTATAATCATTTACAAAAAAACTTTAATTACATTTTAATTACAATAATGAAAATCTTAAGACTAATTATAATAAAGCCTAACCTAACAATCTAAAGAGAGTTCGTGTCCATGCATGGTTCTAGGAACGCTAGCTGCATTTCCGCGTTAAAAAGCAGTCGCATTTCTCTACACGAGATATGGACCAGCCCTCTTGTCACCGGCGACGATAAAAGATTTATTAGATAATAGTTTTATATTAAAAGTTGAAAACTAGTTAAGTGATCTCAACAGCCCAGAGATATCTACGTCCTTAATCAAACTAGATAAAGGTGCTGGCTGACGTTTTGCTTAAGTCGTCAGTAGCAACGCATTACTTCTACTGAGGACTGAGATATTCGCCTCGCTTATAAGTGTAGCTGACAGCCGTACTTCTAACCGAAACAATAACTGCTTTACGGCGGATAATAAGGACGGCAGTGGTACCTCCGTGGTGTTACTGTTCTACTGCTTTAAAAACTTGTAAACTAACTGTTATTTTTGCATCTTGTTTTTTCCTTAAGTTATACCCAGGAATTGTCATCTCATATTTAAACACAAAACCAACATAAGTCTAACATTGCATTATCCCGTAATGCAATAAGGAAAATCGCGAAAACAATAAACCACCGAGAATTGCATTGCTATTAATATTACTACGACCGTAGAGGACTACCGCGACACTTATTTATAGCGTGAAGCATACTTCGTTTTCCGTGTAGCCGGCTCAGTTAGAAATGTGGCGACCATCCTAGTCCTCAGAAGTAGCAAACGAGCATGCAAACCACTTGATGTTAAATAATCGAAGCCAATAGAAATCCACGTACTACCACAAACACGATCGGCATCCTATCTGAGCTCGAACGTAGATACGATTTCGAATCAGGGCATGGCTCGTGGTCACGGCTAAACTATTAGAAGTAAACATATAAATTACACATATACATATTTACCAATTTAAAATTGGTATTTTTATTAAATGGAAGAAGCAATGTATGCTCTTCGGTAGTCATTGTCACTCATCGATATTTGCAGCAGACTCCATAGAGAACAGGAGGTCTACCTGAATTTGATCACAGATGAATGTGTTTCTGAGGACAAAATTCGGTGCAAGCGCGTAATTCCTGGCTCATTTATATATGCCACGCCTGGCAGCCCCCTGGGATAATAACGTAATAGATTTTAAGACTTCGAACTACAGTTCGACCAGGATGGTACCATGACGCCCACATTCGCTGTAAAGCATCAGTTGTCCGTTTGGACAGGTGGGGTTGCCGGCAAGGTTGGCAACGCATCAGTGCACGAAGTCAAGCAAGATTTTAGTCCTGTTCTATGTGGATATCCGTGGGCTGCAGAGTCGATTTATCCTGCCCGATTCGCTTGGTTGCTACTTTTCAACATAAAAAGACGCGTTTAAAATCGCCTCCAGATGCAACTTTTATTGTAATCTACATACGTAAAAGAGTAAGGTTACTGACTGACCCAGACGGCAGAGCACAGCCGAGACCACTAAACCTAGAAACCTGAAATTTAGCAGATGGGTTCTTTATACATAACAGTAAGCAAACACTAACACAAGAAGACGGAAATTGTACCCTAAGGGGATAAAATGATAATGAACATTTGTGCGAGACTTTATTTCCTCTTGTAGATTAGCTACAAATAGGGTAAAATGTAAGAAGGTACAATACGTTTAAGGTACAAGTAGAGCTGCATGATTGTAATGTATAGTAACGACTTGTACGCGAGCAAAACAGCGGGCTAGAGCTAGTATCTATATAGTCCCAAAATGCTAAGCGCTGTGTAAGCACACCTTTACCAAAAAATACTAAATTTATCATTCGACGATGTCAACGACCTCTTTATCAATTCGCAAGATTTGGACGAGTGCACGATCGCGACGTTATTGACTGCGCGATAAACGGTGTTAATGTGATTATTACCGCTACACTTGGTATTGAGGGAAATGTGTAACGCAGATAGCAACCGGATAAATGAATAAAATAATCTTACGCTGCCACAACGAAACTTATGTAGCAAAGGAACACCAGTCGCACTGCGCTGGGATGAGTAAACAAAGTCCCCCGTCGCGTCTGTCTGTCTGTTCATGATAAACTCAAAAAGCACTGGACGAATTTTCTCACACTTTTGAACAGGCAGGGTGATTCCTGAGGAAGGTTTTAGTACATAATAAGTGAAGTTTTTTGTAAATTAGGCGAGAAATTAAATTCAAAATAGTAATTATAGTCGTCGTTCGAAACAGACGTTTCTAATTGC
>DWON01009617.1:0-11280 GCA_018251015.1 Phocides pigmalion okeechobee | reverse complement strand
GTCCATCCTTAAATAGAACTTCTGTTCTATTTGAGATTGAAAGTGGTTGTCCATGGGCTGCAGTGACCACTTAACATCAGGTTTCTTACTATTTCATAATAAAAAAAATCTTCAGTGTAGACAAATATGCCACAGTTTAGTGCCGTCTCCCGCAACACTGATCCGATATAATATACATATGAACTCCGCAGTCAACGTGTTAAATGGCAACCTTTGTATTAACTCCAAAACGTGATAAAACTAAACCACACAAATATTTACAAGCGGTTAGATATTTATGGAACAAAACATTCGAGTAGTACCGGACTATATTAAACCCTGGTACAATAACCCCAAAAACGTTCATTTTAGTTGTTCGTTTTTCATTGATACAGACCACTTAAAACTGGTATTGCATTTAAACAAAGCTTTTGAAATGATGAACCGAAATACAACACCCATTGCTGCCAATGGAAATGTAATGCCTCTGTATAAAATAGAAGTACAACCTGATATCAAAACACAGATTCATTGCTATTCTTCAAGACTATTACGATTGCCTTAAACCTTATCTGTTCGCCCAAATAAGAATTGCTTCACATATTTGACGGTTGTATCACATCAAAAAAAAAAGGTGGTAGAGATACGATCTACGTCCAATCTTGTACTCAATATGTACTTATGGCATCATTCAAGGCTATATATTATGAATGGCTGGCTATATACATTATCCTGGAACTAGTGATTAATAACCATTATAGTTAAAAAGTCGCCTATTTATATTGCCTATATGTATCATATTGCATGTCTATGCTGCTACATGATTTATACAGGCGCCTTGGCTTATATTTCGCACGCAAATCCACTAACATCAGAAAGTAGATAAAATTTAATTGAACGAGAGAAAAGCAAACGGAAAAGATGACAAGTTAACACCTGCGGGGTACACGACTTCTGTGTATTGCGCAGCGTAACGCGTATACGGTTTATACACACCTGTTGTGCACGTACAAATCTGTATGGATTACCGCAGAACACAAGTGCTGTATTTACGTCGGCGCTATAAGACTACGGGAAACAACGTCAGTGTATTCACAAATATTATACGGATGTTAACAAAGACAAATTTGTCAGACAATATTACGTCGGCGCTATAAGACTACGGGAAACAACGTCTGTGTATTCACAAATATTATACGTATGCTAAAAAATACAAATTTTCAGTGAATTGTCGGCGCATCTTAAGCCTAAATAAAACAGCTTCAGTTTAGCGGCGCAACGTTAAATCGATGTAATATACGAGCGCGATATTCAAAATGTTAAGCAAGGTTCTTATGCATTTTATGTCTCCCTGTCCTTTCTGCAAACAGAATGAATCTCTTAATACTCTTAGGCACTTCCAGAATTCTCATCCGGCACTCCAGTTCGTGCATTATTCAACGGCGGATCGTAAAATGTCATTTGTAAAGCAACGCGAACACATTAGCTCGTACCTACACTCGTTTTTTCTTCAACCTACTACGGTTCTACTGCTCGGTATGGTTTCCATCTGGAACTCGAAGAATTCCATAATCCGCCACACTCACCACTTAGTAATTCTGACTTCGCAGACTTCATAACCACGCATAAATCTCCGACATGTACGCTCCTTCACCGTTAAAAACGTGGTAATTAACACTTTCCCTGTGCATATTATACTGCTGTGTATACTAATTACTGTGTATAATAATTACTTGGCGAGATACGCTTGCGGCTTGTACACAAATATATAACCTAAGAAACTTAACACTTTCCCTGCGGCTACAACACTGCTGTGTAATTTTGGGCGCGACGCGCTTGCGGCACCTACACGCCCGTGTTGTACGTACAAATCTGTATGGATTACAGGCGAACACAAGTAGTGTTTACGTCAGCGTTACAAGACTGAACTATGTTTTAAACTGACCAAACAGTCTGACATCTATGAATGAAGTGTATTCTTTTCTCTTTATACAAGTATATTTTTATTAGTGCAATAAGCTATATTAAAACCGCTGTAAAACCGCAGACTGTGATATTATCATCATACTGTGGAACGGTAAGGACATATTTATGGAACCAACAATTTGATTACTAGAAACCACTATCCTACATTTCCACCAGCTTGCGCACTCTCAAGTCGTGTAATATTCAACAGTGAACCGCAAAATGACATTTATATAGCACAGCGGCGCAAACACATAATACGAAAGATCTGTATTTTTCAATGTAATATTTTTACAAATTTATATTGTCAGTATACATATCTTCTATTGTAACACAAAGGTGGTCAATTCAAAATACAATGTATAATATATAAGTTTTAATAATGACGTAAATAAAAGATCACTTCTTTCATTAAGCTAATGGACGATTTTAAAAATCACAATTCTATAGCTTGAACATGCATAAACTAAAACGGAAACCGTTGTATTTATGAAACGATATATCTATGGAACCAACAATTTGATTACGAGAAACCACTATCCTACATTTCAACCAGCTCGAGTACTCCAAACTCGTGTAACATTCAACTGCGATCCGTAAAATGACGTTTATATAGCACAGCGGCGCAAAAACTGATTACGATATACCTGTGTTTTACTAACTTAATATTTTTACTGATCTACATTTTCAGTGTATGTATATCTTCTATTGCAACAAAAAGTGGTCGATTTAATAAGCAATGTATAAGACATAAGTTTTTAATTTGATTTTGATTTTGATTTTGAATGACGTAAATATCCGTTTTTTTTAAATCGAATGAACGATTTCAAAAATCACAATTCTATAGCTTAAACATGCATAAACTAAAATGGAAGCTATTTATTTACGAAACGATATACATATTTATGGAACGAATAATTTGATTTCTAGAAAACACTATTAAAAAATTTAAACAGCACCAAAACTGCCAACTCGTGTAATATTGAACAGTGAGCCGTAAAATTCATTTATAAAGCACAGTGGCGCAAACGCAGACTTAGGGGTTGAGCTTCCGAAAATTCTATGTCACTAACATAATTAACTTACACTATATAAAGAATGCATGTACAAAATTTCTAAACTGTTCAATGGTTTGGACATATGTCTGTGTCAGTTGACACTACTCCTTCATATATCCTCCATATGCGAAGATAGCATACAGTTTTCTATATTTTAACGTGATTATTTCATGTAATTTATTAGAGAAAACTTGACATGATTTTTTGCAATATTAGTTGACACATACCTGCTCTAACAGTATTAAGTCATATGTACTATATTTAAAATCGATCAAAATATTAAAAATCTCCTAAAAATCTAGATATTTAAAAATGCACACTGCAGTCTCAAATGGACGATATATAGATTTACGAAACCAACAATTTGATTCCTAGAAAAAACTATCGTACGTTTCTCGTGTAATATTCACCAGTGATCCATAAAATATCATTTACAAACCACAGCGGCGCAAACACATTACGACATGATTCCGATTAACTTTTGGCTCACTGGGAAACGATATTATATGTTTACTTCGAATATACGCGAATATTACATTATTTTTGAATTTTACATCGCGTAATGAGGTCAATGGAAAATAATGTTTTGTTCGTCCGTTCCCGACTCATTTCCAGACATTATTTTTTCAACAGATACTACTAACTCAATTAACATATTTACACATAATTTACATGTTAATTACAATAATGAAAACATTAAAACCAATTACAATCAAAGACTAACCTAAAGTCCATTCGAGTACAAAGTGCAGTCCATTTGACATTAAGCGTATGCTGCAGCCTATGAGCATTGAACTAACTGCTAACTTGACTAACGTAGTCGCCTCGCTTTTATGTTCAACACTTTCCCTGCGGCTACAACTCTGCTGTGTAATTCCAGGCGCGGCGCGCTTGCGGCTCCTAGGCACCTATGTTGTACCGACAAATTTGTATGGATTCCGGACGCATAAAAGTGCCGTTTTAACGTCGGCGCTACAAAATTGGAGGCGGACATTACGTCTGTGTATTCGTAGATGATACACAGATGCTTAAAAATACAATATTTCAGTAATTTGTCGCCGTGTCTTCAGCCAAATAAGCTCACGTTTAGGGCCGCCTCCCGCAGTACTGACCCGATTATATATATCAGCGCCGCAATCAAAGTGTTAACCGGCAACTACACATCTCCAACCAATTCAAAAAAATTGTTTCATGGCTGATTATGAGGACTGCAGTGGTACCTCTCTGGTCGAAGTATAATTCCACCACAGGCACTTGATGAAGTTATAACATCGCTTACGCCCTAAATTCGCTCAAATAACAGGTACCCTCGATACCCGTATTACCCGTATTACTCGATACCCGCCCTAAGTCGGATGATGATGACGACTTCAGTTTTACCACCTTTAGATGACCGCCTCATATCTAAGTAACCAACCCCATTTTCCACCGAAACGCAAAAATAGCTGCACGCTAGAAATGAGTATTTCATTTCCACTATTGCAATTAAAAGCCCCGCGGGGCTCCAACTATACACCCCGCATCCTGGTTTTACAGCCCCCAAGATTACAATTAAGCGCACTGTCCCCGAACACAATGCTGGAAAATAACTAACTAAGAATAATAGTCTCCGCTAGCTCACAAACAAATCTAGGTTTGTATATGTGCTGCATTGAGCTACGTTAAATTTTATTATATAACGGGTACTCACGAATAACGATTTTTAATTGCCGATATTTCGAACGAGTTGCATGGCTCGTGGTCACGGCGAAAATCGGTAGCGAGTTTCTGATAGGTGCTTGTGATAGATTAATTTATCTACCCTACAGTCAGAAAAAATATCTAACAACTATTTTTTTGTGATCTAGTGTGCTTTATATAGCTTTATTTATAAATCATCCATGTAGGAAATCCAAAATATCCCATCAAAATATGTAACAAATCTTATTTAATCCAAATATTTTTATGTGTTTCTCAAATTCAAATATTTTATTTCATTGTAAGGTATTTACGTGCATTTATAGATTCTCAAGGATACAATGTATAATTACTACACCGGCTTTGATAGCCTGTTGGCTAAAGTAGAGCAGAAGAAAAAAGCCGGTGTAAAAAAAACTCTGAGCACTCTTTTTAAGTCCATCCTTGATAAATAAACATTACACAGAACTTTAGAAATTTAACTGCGGTACCCTAAAAGTAGCTGTATTTATGCTGAATACATGCCGCTACCCTTTCACGCCGTTACGAGCACCGATAATACGTAACACCAAACATCGGCCTAACGAATTAATCCACGCTGAATAGAGATTCTGCGAATAAATTTCAGCGAAAGCACTGGCTGTTTAATTAAGGAATTAATTTTATCAGCGAAAGTGCAACGCACACAGCGGTCTACCGTTGCAGCTCTCAACTCTCAATCATACCGTACATTATGCATTTGCCTGATTAAATATTTAAATGCATTTATATTACAATTTTTAAGGTGGGAGAGCCATAGTTCGACCGGGGAGGCACCACCGCCGCCCTCACAATCACCGTAAAATATTACTTGTGATTCGGTTGGAGAGGTGCGGTTGCCGGCTACACTTTGAAGCAGGCGATCATCTTAGCCCTCAGGAGTAGTAACACATATGTATACTCGAGTTCAGATAGGATTTCAGTCGTATTTGTGGTTGTACGTGGATGTCTATGGGCTGCGACTACTTAATACGAGGTGGTTTGCATGCTCGTTTGCTACTCTTCTCACATTAAAAAACATTAATCTTATCTATTTTATATGAGAAAAGAAGCAAATGAATATTTTTGTCACATGGATGGTAAGTAATAACATTTAATAATAGAAGTCGCTGCTCCATGGACATCAAGTCAATCAAGCTATTGAGAGCGCAAGCAAAGCACAAGAACAACCTTGCGACGGATTATAAGGATGACGGTAGTACCTCCCCGCAAACTTGCACTTACAAGTCACAGCGACACATCGTTATAAAATCGAAAAGATATGCATATTAAACTCACACATGCACAATTCATGCACAGACGTGTCACAACACTCACAATTACGCGGTTCGTATGTTAAACGATCCCTCGGCGTGACGTCACGGCGAAGGGCGTTCAACCGGCCTGGCCCACTAACCCGATCCTATGAAAGAAACTTCTTTCCAACGAATTTCCACTGCGGCTAGGGTTGCCTCCCCTGTGTAAGAATACTGCAATGTTCCCATGGGTCTGACAAGGCGCATTTACCCACATGTAAAAAAATATTGCTAAATAGTTTCTAAAAGCATCTCCTAATCTATATTTTACTTTCTTGTCATCTTTAGCCTGCTTTTAATGTAAGTCTAAAGCGTAATGAAAATACGGTGGATGAAGCGTCATAAATGACCAAATTTCTTATAAGAGGCAGTGAAGCAAAACTTGAGTGAAATAAATTCAACGACGGTGATGGTGACAAGAGAGCTGATCTATATCTTTTGCAGAAAATTGGGAGTGCTCTCACACCGCCTGAACATGTACTTTCTGTGCATTGCTTAGGTTAGGCTTTTATTATGATTAGTATTAAGGTATTCTATGTTATATGTAGGTTATTTAATTATCTAAATAAATCACATAAAAATAATCCTTTTTAATTGTGAATGCCTTAATTTTATTAAAATACCTCCTTTTTAGACTTGCCCTCCTTTAAATGATATTTATCCCCCTTTATGGAATTATCATCTGGCAACCCTGACCGCGGCCAAGTGTTGTGAATACAGGTCGAACTATCGAACTTTTCTATGGGTTTTCATAGACTCCGTTGGCGATTTTAAAGCGCTTTCATATCACGAATATTTCGAGATTCGTTATCGAACTAAGTGCTGTATTCAAACACAAAAATAAAATTCAAAATTAAAAACTTCAAAACTACGAAATTCAAAAAGGCACGTGACAAATTTAAAGCGAGATAGGAGTTATTTTTCCATAAAGATTAGATTACTTTACTTTACTAACTACACTATATTTTATGTCTACAGGCTATTTTAGTAAAGGGAGTGAACAATTTCTTATTTTTTTTTATTCTAAAAAATATTTTACGGGACTTAGAATAACTTGAACGCGACCGTAATTTAAATTTCTAATTAAAAAAGCATCTAAAAAAGGTATAATAAAAACCAGTATTACGTTAATCAATCCGGAACACCTGTTTATATTTCCAAAGTGCGGTATATTCCGGAATCACAGACGAAAGTAATACGAACCAATCGATAGTAGTACTATAAAAAACGGGTTTTATTAGATTACCGATCGGATTGGTTGTTTGTCAGTGCGGGTAGTATTATGCACATCATGTCTCGATGTAAGGGCAAAACGCGACTGGAGAAAGTGGCAATTTCATCCTTTTTTTTTAATCTAGTCCGTTTTGCACCCGTAATCATTTTGTCCAAAAATTTGTGTGTGTGTGTGTGTGTGTTTGTGAGTGTTATGTGTACATATATGTGGATATTTTTTCATTCGTGTTTGTGTGGATTTGTGATTGAGTGTGCGCGCGTGTATCTCCCAAACTCAGTTGTTAATTTTTATGCAATTGCAATAGTTGGACAGACTTCATGTTACAAGACTACCAAATGAACGACCTGACCACGCTGCTGCCCATAGACCTCAAAGGAGGCTTAACAAGTACATATGTGGTTGAAGGAAGACGCGTTTCTACTCCTGAAGATTAGGATACCCTTGCTTGTTAGTCTACCCGAAAAAACAAACATTTTCAATTTGTTTTAAAATAAACTTAATATAGAAAGGATATTTACGACGTGTTAATATTAAGCTAATATGTCAAGTGATTTTGCAGGGAATTAAAATACTTTTGTTCAAAGTAGATTCTTTACAGAACTCTTTTTAAACGTCAATAAATCACTCGGGAATAAAGGTTCTTCGTTTTGGCGAAGAGGCAACGAAAGAAACTTAAAAACTATATACTATTACTGTTATTTTTAGAAAAAGTGAGGAAAGTTACAAATTATCTATGAGAAAAAGTAATAAATATTACACAATGAGATTAATCACCCGAGCAATTACACTGGCGATAAACCTGTAGACGTCATAGCTGTGAAGAGAGATATTTACGACTGAGACGCTCTTCAAATATAATTATTATCATTATTTGTAGTGTTGACTTCACTGTACATAATTTTTATGGTACAATAAAAGCAATAGTATATCTAGCACAAAATCTAGGTAATACCGATAATAGCCTTAGGTTTCGATTACATATAGTTACATTATTAAAGGTGGGAGAACTAGGTTCGATCGGAGAAGTACCACAGCCCTCATAATCCGCCGTAAAACATTACTTGTGTTCCTCTCCTTAAAGTAAAGTTTGTCCCTCACAACAATTAAAACCGACAATGCTAGGCGTAAAAAAAAATGTTGAAGCTAATAATTACTTCGAAAGTAAGAACATCCTTTTCTTTTCCTAAACCGAAAACGAATCTTCCTCGAATATGGTATTTGAAAACCAACATTTTGTTACAGTATCAACAAAGCCTCCTGATTTCAGGTTAAAACGATCCGAAGCCCAAACGTGCACTGAATGTGAAATGAACATTGAAATATAAACAGATACTCACGAAAATGTAGCTGGAATTGGAAGAACATAGAGATTCAGGAAAAGAAAAAATTATGTAATAGGTAATTTGTTAGTAATACAAACTTCTTTTCCTAAATTTCAAAATGAGAGGTACGCAACGATACAAAAAAAAAGGAAAACTATTATCTTTATTGTTTTGTTTTTGATTGTAATTTTTGCGTAATATATTTTATATTTCATCGGTAGCTTTTTTTTAATATAGTGTATTAGAATCCCAGAAGACCACATGAGTATGCCCAATCTAAAATGCAAGAACGCTATGTAATAATAGCGATCACTGTTGATATATATGATAATGAAAGTATAGAAGCCGCAGTAGACAAACCACAAATACTTTCTTCCATTTTTACCACGGTGGTAGCTTAACACCTCCATAACCACCCACGTCATAAAGGTATGATTGCACACTTAAATAATGTGGCCTTCATCTTGCGCCCCAGAAGTAGCAACGCATCAATGTTAAACTTAAGGTGAGATTACTATACTAGTACAGATGTCCATATCTGACACTTCGATAGAAATTTTCAGTTCATTCTGGGTTTTGAACAATAATCTTGCGCGTCTTCTAAAATCTTTATATAACAATTCCTCAGACGTATGGCTATTCAATCTACTGCCTCCATTTATACATCTAAGGAAAATCCCACCGACACTTCAATCTACAAGACACATGTATACTTGCGTTGTATGAAATTGAATCTTTTAAAATGCCAACAATGATTAGGCTAGAATTTCTTTTTAGAAGTGATTTTATGGACGTCAAACTTTGTCGCAGTTTTGTCGAAAAAAATCCAGATATAAGGATGCAACCCGTCAAAATAATTAACCAACTAAACCAATCAAATCATTCTTTCCACTAGCACAAAGTTCAAAACGTTTGAAAAGGCCAAAAAATAACACGACTGAGCTTTTCATAAAAGCTTTTGTTTCAATGAGCCGAGAATCGCTGAAAGCCAGTGAAGTGTTCGTAACGGTTTCATAACCATTTGACTTTGATTCAACGATGGAATTTCTTTTTGTGGGATCATATTGAAACGTGTCGTCAAAGCGCATTAAAATTTAAAATTTTATATGAGATTAAAATGTGCAATCGATTTTTACAATAATTATACAGAGAAGACAGACAGAAATTATACAATAATGACAGTTGAAAATACTAGTTGTTTTTACAAACCATATTAAAAGTAACTATCACACGTTTTTAAAAATATTAATAAATTATGATAGAAAAGGATGAAATAATAGCAAAAGAATTCTAGGAATAAAGTTTGATATGATTGCTTTTGATATATTTTTTTCTTGGAAGAGAGTACAGTTGCAGAAAACCTAAGGTCTACGATAAACATTTTTCTCAAATTAATATGTACTCGTACGAGTGGGAAGACTAGGAGTCGAAATTGGACTGTAATTCATAAAAAAATTAACATATAAAATAATAACTACCATGACTCCGACGACTGTCAAAAGTAAATGTCTTTACATCGGAAAACAAAAAACAGAATCTCATTCAGTCAATCTGAGAGTAAAATTATTGGGCGAAATTAGTATGACCTCAAAAATGATTTTTTTTCTTTAATTTAATTCAATGTTTTACTATATTATATACAAATTACTCTTATTTACTATAAATTAGTACACATATATTATATACAAATTTTGGCTTCGTACACTCCTCCATATAAACTTTAATCATGCCTAATCTTATACTCTTACTAATTTACTTGATTTGATACAATTCTTTGAAATATAATATACTTAAAATATGGAAAAAGCATACAAAGTTTTCTCAGTCGTTTTACGTAACAAAGTTCAAATCATTTGAAATGGCGCGACTGAGAGTTTCATGAACGAAACAATAGTTTCAATGAGCCGAGATTTGCTTAAAACAAGTGCAATGTTAAGTTTCACAACTATTTGACGTAATTCAACAATAAAATTAAAAATATATTTATATTTTCAAGCAAAAATATCAAAAGTTATGATTTTCAACTAAAGTCATTGCGGAATTTATACATTTCACTATATATCGGGTATGAATAACTATTTTAATCACCGTTACATAGTAAAATATCATAACAGTAGCTCTTAATACTTGAAGCCCATATTTTGAAAGATTTTCTACAATGTTAACGTTAAGTTTAAATGTTAGGCTTCAACTTCGTCGTTTTATCATATAACGGGTACTCATGATTACGCTTTTTAATTGACGATATTTTGAAGCAGTTGCATGGCTCGTGGTCACGGCGAAACTCAATTAAAATTAAAAAGGGTTAATCGTGAGTACCCGTTATATTATAAAATGTATAAATATCGCGTTGATATTAGTTTAGCTTCGTCATTTTCAAATGATACCTAATATTAATGACTTCTCTTATCTATGACAATGATTCCTCATTATCGTCAGCGTTAACAACATGATGATGATCAGCCTACATCTCTCTTTTGGATATTAAGCTTCTTCGAAACATTCCATCACTCAAGATCAATTTGTACCCGCGGTTTTTTCAACAATATATTCTTCGTGATATAAAATCCTAGAAACAATGAGACTAGCTTTTTATTATTATTCTTAAAACAGTATTTCATATGACCAGAATTTAATTCAAATTCAAATATTTTATTTCATTGTAAGGTATTTACATACACTTAATGAACGTCAAGGGTACAATGTAAAAT
>DWON01009616.1:0-11281 GCA_018251015.1 Phocides pigmalion okeechobee | reverse complement strand
GAACGCTAGTAGTAAGAATTACTCATATTTTTCTACTTTGGACAGCATTTTAATCAATCGGCGTAAATTGTTGTCAATAAGTAGGCGAGGTACCACGAGGTAGTATGTAGTTAGTAATTTGAAGACATTCGACAGACGAGCTGGCAACTAACCCGATCCACCAATACAAATTGGAACAGTCTGGTGGAAAATATTCCAGGCTTCCCGGAGTTGTGGAGAGAGGCTTATGCTTAACAATGAGGTAAAAAAATTGTTGCGACTATTATGTTCCCAAACAATTGGGGAAGCAATTGTTTTTCATATGTAAAGTAATATTAATGTTTTTGGTATCCTTTTCAGTCCATGACTAGGTCAATGCTGGCCAGAAATCTTTCTATTCAGTTTATAGTTAGAACATAGTCCACTAAGCTGCAAACTTCATACACCCATAGGAACTAAATGCACACGTCTCAGGTCTCTTAGTTGGATAACGAAGTTTCCTTTCACCATTTAAACAAGTGATAATTTTACAATATGCATCTTCGAAAAATTGGAAGTACGTGCCAGAAACTTAAATGCCGAACACCTCCGTGAGAGTTAGTAATCTCAACCTTAAGCTATCTCTTGTACATACGTTTTAGGTATACGAGAACAAAATATTTCATACAATAAATATTCTCGGAAGATGATTTCCATTATGACGGCGTAAATAAATCTTACAAGTGCTTTTACTTTACTAAGTGCGCCATCTGAGTACATTTTTCAATGGTTAAGAGGATCCGTGCATTGGAAACTCTGAAAGCGGAGAGAATTCGATGAAGCCGGATGATAAAAGAGCCGAGCTGCTTTCATAAGGTTACTTATTCCTATCTTATGAAGAGAATCCAACTAAGAGTTTACGTTCGCATACTGAGAGATATGTATACCTAAGAATCTTTGTTTCTACCAATTAACAAATTAGTTACGTTTATGTGTAGAATACAATTATAATTACCACAATAAAATCTTTCAAACAATTAGTCCTACGTTTGATCGACGCCATCGGGGACAAGAGGGCTGGTTCATACTTCGCGCAGACAATTGCAATTACTATTTAACGCGGGAATGCAGCTAGCGTTCTTGGAACCATGCCGCATAAGCACGGACTCCCTTTACATTGTGAAGTTTAGGCTTTTAATATAATCTGTTCATGATAAAGCTGCCTTTGTCCAATGGCCCCATCGCTCTGCTTAACAGCCATATTGATTTCAGGATATGTTTCTTCCCTTTAATGCTGCTAATTACTATGTAATAAAAACGTATCTTTCAGACCTCCAGATCTCCTCACAATGTTTCCCTTTATCGTTAAAGCAAGTGATAAAAAATTATAATACATTAAGTAGGTAAGTAATTAGATGAACTTCGAAAAATGAGACATACATGCTAGGGATTAAAACTCCAGACCTCCGATGTGATCAGACCTCCAGATCTCCAGATGTCAGAATAATTCGACTAGTTTATCACTGTTTATGTGCTGTGTACAAGTATCCTATATGCTGTCTGAAATCTTCATAACTCTCATATCCAGCACTGAATATGTGACCTTTCCTTTTTCACAATAGCGATCATGTGGTATTTTTAATATCCATGCTTTAGTATTGGGTAATAATAAACTGTCATATTGAAAATCATGATAAACGACGACATTCGTTGAAGCATTTCAGATAAGTCTAGATTGATGTTCAGCCCTTAAAGTAAAGAGCAGCTGTCAAACGGTTAAAAGGATGAAAAACGCAATAAAATCCTTCGCTTTTTTATTAAAAGATGAAAGGTTTACAGATTATTTACGATTATCGAATTGAGGATTTGCTTTATTACTCAAATTTTGTAAGAGTCTTTACATTAATTATGTTAGTACGTGTATTGTGTCAGGATACACAAAGCATCTCCAATTTATCAGTTGGTCTGTCAGTGCAAAACGGAATAAAATCTTAGGTTGTTTTACCTATATATGATATTTTATTGAAATTCTGTTTTATCACTCAAATTTATAAATATGTAGATGTAATTTATGTTTATTACACAATGTATACAAAGTGAATGAATGTATCTCATTTTACACTCTCGTCTAGCCATATATATATATATATATATACGATATATCGTAGATTGTAAAAAAATGATGGCTAAAGCGTCTGTCGAATATTTTCAAACTCTTAAAAAGGTCTCAATCAACATTTATTGATTGTTTCCCTTTGACATCCGGGAACGACTGCTTAAAGCATCCTCTGATCTGTAATTGCGCCTAAAGTTTTGCCACCGGCAGTCACCCATCCGACTTTTGACTGCGAAAACGTTACTTATCTTTTTCCATTGTTTACGAGGTACATAAAATATTATATCGCGTATATTTGCACGATTAGAAAAAATGGAGTTTCGTTTAAGAGGAGTTGAACTAAAATTTCAAACTATTCCATAAAGTTAATTAAGCAACGGGTATTTAGACGTAGTCGCCTCGCTCGAGAGCCAATTTTGCCGTGCACTGGCCATGCGCCAGGGTTTGATTTCCGGTGCAATATCCTCCACTCTACGTCTACATATGTCTACGATACGGTCGGTACATGTTTGGCTCTCCACTTACTTTCTTACGGTCACGGTCATGCTGTATTGACCATATCAAAGTTGTAAGCGACGGTAAGTGTTACGGCCATCAACAGATATCCGTAAATAACTCCATACAAAACAAAAGTCTCGGTAACAGTCTTACAGTAGTAGTAGTACAGAGGCAATACTATTCTCGAGTACTAAGGCTGTTGTGTAAGCGAGCTGGTAACTAACACCATTCCACCACAATATACAACGTCATCCTAGAAATGGATATATCTTCTTACGGGTACCTCTTTATGCCAGTTGACCACATCTATTGACTATAAAAATGAGCATAATTCATTAAAATATAAATAAACAATCCTGACTGAACATTTCTTTAAAACTGTGTTTCAAAAGCCTTCCTTTTAATGGATTTGAATCGAATTGGGGAGCACACACTGTTCTTGTATACATATAAAAATCTGTAATTTATTTCATGTAATGTCAAATTGAACACAGTTTTTCAGTAAAAAGTGAACAAAAATAAAATATTAGGTTGAAAATGCTTAACTGTACAGTTCTGCAGAAAACCACTCAATATCTTTAAAATAAAACGTAAATCTAATCCCAAAATAAGGTGTTTAAAAACAGGCATTTTGATTTAAACTTTCAATGATTTCAGAAACACGTTGCCAAAATGAATCTAACGACATAAAACTTATGGTACGAAGTCTCATTATTTGAGATTTTCAAAGATGATTTTTTTCGTCATAATTTAGAATCAGAGGGACCAACATAAATCATTCTATTCATTTTCCCTCCTTTTGGCCCTATTGTAGGTTTGAGATCGCTATTATACATTAAAAGTAAATTTGTAATATGAGTCTCCTTCAGAGAAGAATGAAATACCTACAGCATATCATTATGTACCTTAAGTAAAGTAAAATAACTTTAGGACTAAATAAGCATTTCTTATATTTTGAAAATTTGCCCATAATGTACAGTAAAATGAATTCCGCACTAACATCTCTATACTCCAAGAACTCGGCATCAAAGAGCGCCTATCTTCGCTAGTCTCTAGTCGCATTTTAATGTTCTTTGGACACGTCTCCCGCCGTGGTAATGATTCCATAGAGCATCTTGTTTTTCAGAGTAGGCTGAATAGTACTAGGCGGAGAAGGTCGCCCATACGATAGAACGACCAAATGAAATCAGCAGTGGGTGGTCCCTTGCCTGAGTGCAGTAGGGCCACGACCGCTCTGGCAAGAGTGTTATGACAAAGTAGGAGAAGTTAAGCAAAAGTTTAGAAAAGCGTTCCGCGGCTTGTGTAGAACGAAAAATGATATTACGCTAGGCATGGTCATGAAATGGATGGGTGACCGACAGTGGTAAAATTTAATTTGCGCTTCGGTGTCTTCGATATATCGTTAAGGACTCGATCCTCATTATGATCAATGGACGACAGCAGTAAAGACTTAATCTATCAGGTGTTAAGTAGACATGCTCGTTTGCTACTCTTCTCACATTAAAAAATGTAAGCACTATTTAAGTAACAATTTTCTATTTTTTCTTAAAAAGGTAGATAGGTAAATATTAGATTTAAAGATTTTTCTTGTATCCTTTGGGACCTTTTGGATATAATATTTTGGTATTTAATTCTACAATACCATTCTGTATAAAACAATAACTTACTCAATCGATAACGCGGTACAGTTAATGTATCCTTATTTATTATACCATAATTTATGTATAATATTATTCATTAAAATAAAAAATAATCAAAGAATTTAACTTTTACTTCTTCAAACTTTACTAATTTATACGACTATGTAACTTTAGAATATACCGCTCTGTTCATAGTTAAAGTAACAGTATTATTTATGTGTTAATCCTTAACCTTGGTCTAATCGTTCGAGTGTACTAAACATATTTCTCTAAACATTTTTCATTTCGGTGCTCGCGTGCTTACTATGGCGATTGATGACCTGACTCCAGCACTTGCAGGTCAAGTTCACGACTGGTAACTTAGCATCAAGTCCAATGTCGAATTCGGGTTATTTACCAATGTAACAACATACTTTTATATTGTTTATTACTCTATATTTTTTACATTTTCAGTAAGGGTTTTATGTTACAATACTAAGTTATTTCTATTTATGTATATAACTCAAAAAGAGTCCTATTTGAGTTGACGTTTAAATGTCTTTTGGCTTCAGCTATCATTGGATAACTCAGTAATATTTTTTTTGAAATTCCGCCCTTTAGAGTGTAAAATCCAGATTAAAAGATTGTATGAAATTATTGTTATATCGACTTGTACGATAATACTACGCTAGTTTAAAGTGGAAGTAAAAAGTGTGTAAAGTGAAAATTATCGAGTGTGACTGCGTCTTGGACACAACGGTTTGTTTTACATGAATAAGTGTAGGTATTCATCGAAATATAAGCAGCGAATCGACCTCAACGTTTTGGCGCTCACCCTCCGCCCCGCACGACGAGTTGCAGACCGTAGGTACTCGTTGTAACACATTATTTCATACTTTGCAGTAGTTTATATTAACTATGCGTTAGTTTATACACATTTTATATAATATATGTAGCTATACCACTAAATTGTAATTTTTGATTTCGTAATCATCGGGATCTTTTTAATTGTTTCCCACTATAGAAGCAACTTTAAAGACTTAATCTTATCAAAAACTAAATATATGGTTACGCCTGCGTGGCGTAGTCAGTTTATTTTGATAAAAACTCCATCTATCGACCATCGATATTAACTCAATAAACACGTCTATAAAGGAGCTCCATCTAATACTATTTTACGTCCATATGTTCCAGTGGTTTATGTGATGTGTTAACGACGATGAGTCCATATATTTTTATTACATAGTATTTTTTATTCAGTCGTTACATTGAACGATTTCTTTTTATGCCCGTCCTTAACTAGACTGCTTTTAGGCGAATTCAGTTTATTTATCACGCAAGTAATTCTTTTTACTTACTTTGTTACTGTTTTTCGTGCTAGCTTCAGTTAAAGTTGGCCCACGCAAAAGTCGATATTACGCAATACCACCGTTGAAGTTCCTTATTACCACCTAAGGGGAGCAGTTTTTCATCATTTCTTTACACTTACTTAATACATTGACAATTCATCAAAGAACCACTTTTGACATAATATAACTAAAACGAAATAAAGACGTATTAAAAACATGTTTTAGGTTAATATAAATAATGATCGTTTGAACACCTTACGAGTCGGTGGTACTTAATTGACGTTCAAAAAGAGTTCTGTTTAGAATCTATTTTAAAAATATTTTAATTTTGATTAACTAACCCCAAAAATACGCAAAAAACTCATTCGCCATATCACATAAAAGGTGTTTATATTCACTTGCTATCTCAATTTCGTGAAACGACTATGTTCTGGCAACATTAGTACAGTAACAATAGACAGGTTCACTTGTACTCCGAGTGTAATATAGGAGACTTTAGCACTGACATATGGAAGTGCTTCATTTCAGTGCAGTAAAATTAATGAACACATGCCATATAGAGGGATGACACAAGATAAAATATCAAGAACGTGTAATGTTCTTAAAGTACAAAATAAAGAAGATATTCGTTACGACTTAAATATATGATTATGTTAAACAGTTCACATAATATATTTTTTTATTAAAATACTTTGTTTTTTAAATTATTTTTGGCCTCGTCGTTCCGAATTTCTTATCCCGAATGTTGTGAATTTTTTAATCGATTTCAAATGACCTTAAATAAAATGTTAACAACTTATATTCGGATGATATTACAGGAAACAAAATATTATATATATATAATTTTTGTAAGGTTTTAAAAGATTTTGTTTCTCTTAGATTAAATTAATCGAAAACTAACAAAAATATTTAGCAATTTTTAATCCGTTATAAAAACGTGGTAATTTAAAAAGTATTTTTTCTTAAATAATTATTTTTCCATCCATCAAATAGTTAAGAGTTGAGAGAAATAGACTACTAAGTCTTAAAAAGCAATTAGAAAAATGTTTCCCTAAGATTATCATTTTACAATTTAAGTATTTAGGTATAAAAATATTTATTAAGACTTCGATCGAGGAAGTACCATCGTCACCCTTATAATCCGATGTTAAACAGTTCTTGTACTTCGCTTGGAGAATTGAGGTTAGGCTACGCTTAGAAGAAAAGCGCCCGTTTCAGTTCTCAAGAGTAGCAACACATCTAAGGACGACGTCAGGCGGACTAGCCTTCCTTAGGGTTAGACGCAAATGTCCGTGAGCTGATTTAGAAAAGTAGCAGATGCACTCTCATTTGCTACTTTTCCAAAATAAAATAAAAAATGGGTAAACACATAGAAATTTTAATAAATGCCAGAGTAAATAAGTATATGCCATGTCGTAACGTACATGTTACCAATTTATCACAGAACCCTTAGGTGTATATTAACATTCCGTCTTACTTCCCTTAAGTATGCGCGTATAACAAGATACTTAACTACTAAGAGGTCTGTACACACTATCGCCCACTCTTCTTGTTCCCATATCATCCTTCGGTGCTATTAAATAAAAGTTAAGTTACTGGGATAAAGGATTTTTCGTTGCAACTCCTTTTACGTTAAATATATATGTGGTTATATCATTAGGTACTTTCTTTTATAACGTTCTTGTATGTTCTTAGAAAATATGTATGGATTGACTGGGGAAGTACCATTGTTACTTTATAACATGACTTTTTTATATTGGAAAAGTGTGGTTGCAGTTTTATCTACATAAATATAATTAGGAGTAATAAAGTACCTGTAATCGATTTCAGGTGGGACTTTTTATACGTGGAATTTGTTATATTTGTAAATGGGTGGCAGTGACCACTTACCATCAAGATTAATTTTATTTATGCTGTTTTACTGTCATTTGTATTCTTTAATTTTGAATTTTCATCGGCTTTTAGTGTTTTATACGAACTATAAAGATAACAATACCATTGATTACTTTCGATTATTGTAGTTTTTAAAAGGGCACTCTTACAAGGACAGAAAAAATTGTAGACATGTTTTAAGACATTAGTTTTTCTCAAAATTTTTGTACCTGGATTGTAGTCGGGATAGACACCATGTATGAGTTCTCAAAGTTACTTAGCGACATATGATAACGGGATTCATGTTAAGATGCTCCATTGTTCTAAAGATAAACTGGAGTTTAGTTACTTTAAGATATATAGCACTTTGAAAACATTCTAGCAATTTTGCTTGTAACAGTGTTATCATTAATCGTCTTTTTTATTTTATATTATCTTATTCGAAACTGCTTTCGAAGTACAGACAGGTATAGACGTGACCACGAGCCATTCAACTTCGATATATCGGCAATGAAGAAATCATTAATCCTTAGTTGCCGGTACATAGTAAAATGTATGTATATATTTTGCGACAAAGGCGCTTTTATAGGAATTACGAATTTGATATCTCATCGGATTCCATTTTCAAGATAATAAATCGATCTTACAGAATAACTAGACAGGATCGTGGTCACGGCTAAACTTAGTTTATCGCTCATGTAGTAATATATTTACAAAAATATTTAAATGTGTTTATACTGTCTACCTGTTAGAAAGTTTATAACTTATAAAAAAAATAAAAATGCATCATTTGTTACTAAAGTTTACAATAGTTAATTAAAGTAATGGAATACTTCCTGGTAAGTTGTAAAGCCTGTAGTAGGTGAAGTAGGAAATTTATATACAGAAAGAATAAATTGTATAACCCTAGTTTTCGCCGAGACATATTGTAGTCAAAATAAATTCATAATTTTAGATTAAACATTCCATTAATATTTCATTTTTGTTTCTATAAAATTAACAAAATATAGATTTCTTATATGACTATATGAGCAATTTATTTACACATAATTATTTGATTCTTGTTTCTGTAAAATTAACAAAATATAGATACGCCAATAAATAAATATTAATAATAATAAATACTCCACGTGCCATATATTTACATATAATAAGACGTAAACAGAGACATTATCGCGCAGAGAATTGCGATTGCTATTCAACGCGGGAATGCAGCTAGCGTTCTCAGAACCATGCCGCATGGACACGGACTCCCTTTAGATTGTTTAGGTTAGGCTTTTATTACAATTTCAACATCATAAATATTAAAATTTGCTTTAAAAAAGAATCAATTATAATTATAAGACAATAATAGGGACATATGTATATGACATATTTAGAAACGATATAGCGATCATGTTGCGTAATGAAATTCCAAGCATTGCACTCATCTGAGCGTTAATGGAAATTAATGGATTGCGACAACCAATAATGTTTCAATTAATGTCTGTACCAGCTAGTGGTGTTGCACTGACCTCGTATAACCCATACATGCCAATAGAGATCGATCACGATGACGTCCGTCGCACATACTGAGTGCGTATACAATGTACATACGTGTACATACGTGTAGTATTTATTTTATGCTAGCCGGCCCAGCTTCGCTCCGGCAGGAAATATAGTTTATATTTACTTACATTATTTTTCTTTCATACATGCATCCAATCATTACCTAGTTGCAAAAATTAACAATTATAAACACCTATTTTGAACGTCAACTGAATTACTATATTGAATTTAACTTTCATTTCCTGCCCAATTTACAAAAAACTGAACTTGTTATGTACCAAAATCTTCTTCAGGAATTACTCTACCTATTGTTGAAAACTGTAAAAATATTAGCTCAGTACTTTTTGAGTTAAACATGAACAGAAGTGAACGGTTTAACAAAAGCGACGGGGGACTTTGTTTTATAATATTTAGAGACTAGCGATCTCTCGAGTGCACTTACGACATCACATTACAAAAATTTAAAATTCTTGGATTTTCTCTAGTATGGAATACTTGTATGTATATAAATATTAAAAGGTCACCTTCATTTTCATTTTTTATTTTCACGAAATATCATTTTAATTTTCATCATTTACATATTTCCTTATATGCACCGCCATTGTTTTTTTCAACTCCTGCCCTTATTATACTTTTTTCTTAAATTCTATCTTCTCTATGGTCAGTGTCAGAAACCATCATATTATCATGAAAAAAGTAATAACAGAGCATTTAGTTTATTAAGTTCAACATTTTAGTACATTACATAAATATAATTATTTTATTATGTTTATATAATTCTTGTCAAAATAGTGTTGTCACAGTATTTAATTATGACATAGAAAAATTGCATTATATCAACATCATAACTTTACAATATAAACATTCCTCGTGAATCACTGTCTATTGATATAAACAGTATTAAAATCCGTTGCGTAGTTTGAAAGATCAAAACGACCAGACGGCGGTAAGCTACTGTATTTTAAACTATACTAGCTGTGCCCGCGACTTCATCCGCGTTTATTTTATACATTTTCATATTATGAAACAGCCGACGCATCCATATATATAGTTATTATTTAAGTTCTCGCCCAATTTACAAAAAAAACAACGAATTATGCTCCAAAACCTTCCTCAGGAATCACTCTACCTGTTGCACAAAACTGAGAAAATCCGTCCAGTACTTTTTGAGTTTATCGCAAACATACACGACGGGGGACTTTGTTTTATAATATTTAGAGATAATGAAGTCGTATTATCGAACACACTTATTTCCATGGCTTATCATAATAAATACTAACTACATGTTTAATTAAACTGGTACAAAAATAAATACATATAACGGCGTGCCTAAATAGACTTCTATTCATACATTTGAATAAGTATTATTAATTTAACATAATTATCGTATATATTACCGCATTTATTATGGAAAATTTTTCGTTTTGACTTTCAAATATATAGCGTGATAAATATGTTTTCAATCTTTGTATATCTGTCTGTCTGTATGTTTGGTAGCACTGAATTGATTTAGACGTAGTCTCACGTACTACATATATGTACGTATATGAGTTCTTTCCGCCGGCTTTTTTCTCCCGGTCAACCTTAGACAACAGGGCGCTCAAAGCCGATGTACTGATTTTACATTGTACCCTTGACATCGATTAAATATTTGAATTTGAATTAAATACTGTCTTTACAGTAAAAAATACAACTTAATTTTATAGACACTACTTCATTAATCGACTCCTTGTCTCAAGGTATTAAAAGAAGTAATGCTTGTTGAAGAGTTTACCTTGATTGTTCCATCGACCTTTTGTGTTGAATAGATCGATCGAATGTCTGTCTGTAAACAAATAAAATACCGAGCCATTTATCAATGGATTTTTTACCACAATATCTAGTCTACCGCAACTTAGCAGCGTTAGTAAGAGAAAGAGACGTGACTAACCTGACTTAGTTTTTATTCTAGTGTTTACAATTAATTTACGATTTTATACTAGTATCATCGTGGGATTTTTTGTGAGAAGTGTCGCAATCGAGCAAAGCAATGCAAACGTGATGTTAAGTAGCCACAGTCCATAGACATCCACGTACAACCACAAACACGTTTGAAATCCTATCTGAGCTCGAACGTTACGTTGCTATCCCTGAGGACTAAGATGGTCGCTTCGCTTCAAAGTGTAGCCGGCAACCGCGCCTCTCCGACCGAAACACAAGTAATGCTTTACGGCAGATTATGAGGGCGGCGGTGATACCTCCCCGGTCGAACTATGGTTCTACCACCTTTAATTTATAAAGCGCAAATAATTCCGATAAATTGGAGGTGCATAAAGGATTGG
>DWON01009615.1:0-11281 GCA_018251015.1 Phocides pigmalion okeechobee | reverse complement strand
CGGCGGGTTATAAAGGTAGCGGTGGTGCCGCCCCGGGCGAGCTCTAACGGCTCTACCACCTTTAAAATACAGTTAAAATACAGTTGCATAGATCGTGGTCACGGCGTAACTCAAAAACATACATACATATATGTGTGTGGGTGTGTGTGTATGTGTGTGTTTGTTTTATTCTTGTTCCTGTAAATTTTACAAAACGTAGATGTGTCAGTAATGTACTGCGTGAGAGATTAGATTTATATTTATACATTGTAGCCACCTTGATTTATCACGAGTTGTTTGGTTTTGTAATTTCAATAACCTATTACATCATCTTAGGTCACATGCTCGGTTATTTAGGTAATTATAATGGGTTACGGCATCTTCATAACTTATTATAAGTATTAATGACTCATTTCATTGTCAATATCTTATTGTCCAAGTGGGAAAATAATAGGTTGAAGATGAATTGCATCTGGGTGCATTTTGGTACACCTGGATACTTCTGGGACTCTAAAGCTGGGAGAACTTCGACCGGGGAGATACCACCGCCCTCAAAATTCGCGTAAAGCTTTACTTGTGTTTCGATTGGAGGTGCGGTTGCCGACATTTTGATGCGAGGCGGCCATCTTAGTCATCAGGTGTAGCAACGTATCTACATTTGAGCACAGATATGATTTCAGTCGCGTTTGTAGTTATACGTGGGTGTTTATGGGCTGCGACTACTTAACATCAGGTGGTTTGCATGCTCGTTTGCTGCTCTTTTCACATAAAAAAACTCCTTTCAAAACAGTAAAGAATAGGTAGGAAAGATTACAATACCATAAAGTGTTGTCTTATTAGTTGACCTAAAGCATACTATAACAGTATTACGCGCCATATTTAAAAAAAAAATAGAAATGATCAAAAGATTTGAATTTAGAAATGGTCTATTGTAATATCGAGTTTTGAAGAAGTCACACTGTCGTCGGAAATGGGCGTTATATTAGTAATAATTATTTAGTTTAAAAAATCAAATTTAGATTATTTTTAATAATAGAACGCTTTTTAAATAAACGTAACATTCTGGAATGTCGCGTTTAAAAAAATGTCTGTGAATCGAATTTTAGAATTTTAAATTTGGAAAGGAAATCAAGTAGTGATGTACCAACGACCATGCATCACGGATAATGATTGGATTTGCCCCGCCTACGTCATCAATCACTAGGCAACAGTGACGCGAAGTGGGTGGTAGAGCGACCAGATTTGTTTGAACCTTGACTTTTCTTTACTGTAGATTACTTTGGACCTTCTAAAATTGTAGCTAAAATCAATACTAAAGTGTACTTAACATATGTTTAACTAAAAAAATTGAGAGCTATTTAAAATTTATATTGACAGTATGTAAAAATAAAGAATCTTCAGGATAAAAACGTTTTCAAATTCTTTGCAAGGAAAATGTAATGGGCTAACAAAAACAAGAACACGGGAGATTAAACTCGCAAGTTACTAAATTAATACTATAGATTGCTAACTGACCGAGCATCGAACCCGTGAGAAAGAGCCCATCATTAAGTAGAAGCATGTCACGTTATAAATATTATATATGTATTCTATTTATTTTAAAAGTATAAGACGTTATTGATCAAGTGTGTAACAGATTTTTTGAAATTTTATTTCGATTTTTTGACAGTCCTTTATAAAAAGGTTTTTTAAAACACATTTAAAAATTGTTAACCTAAATCTAAATCGTTAATCTTATGAAAATCGATATTAAAATATTTACATAATCAATATCTATTTAAATAACAATAACCATAAAATTGATTCCACTGTCTGGCGATCTGTAGTTTAATTTAATAGAAAAACGACATTTTAGTAAATTTAGTTAGACTATTGCTGCGCATACGTAACCAAAATTGTATCAAAAATACAATTTCGAAAAAGTTTAATAGATAACACTATTTAAAATAAAATCAGAGTTCTAAACAACTTTTCTGATATCTATTTTCCTTTATATAGCAGAGGTCAGCGTACGCTGGTCAGGCACAGCTAGGGAGGGACGATCGCGAATCCATTGTGTCTTGTTAGGGCCGGTAATGTCTTGGATGGTTGGCTATAAGTAAATTATGTTTTTTCCGCATGTGTCGGGGGTGGCATTGCACGCAGAAAGCTATTAAGCTTTATGTGTTTTTAAGTCGCAACATGCTACCTTACGATTAGTTTCCAGTTTCATAAAAAGAAACGTCGATTTGTCCTTTGCGTCATCGACAAATACCGTTCACGTTTATAGAAGACTTTATTTATGGCAATTTAAAAACATTTTTCTAACTTCTCAAAACTCTGAATAGAAAAATTGCTTTTTGTACTTTTAAATTTATTTACTTTTACTGTTAGACAAAAATATATACTAAATAAATAAAAAAAAAAAAACAATTAATTATTAACCTTTATACAGCGTTCCTCGTGCCGGCGTGTGTATTATAACATGATAAAAAATCCATTTATTATTATATACCTTATTTAATAGGTACGTTTATATGTGTAAGCCTCTCTTTTCTACAAATTTTGTATATAGTTTAAAAAAAACTTTTTTTACTAGTAGCACGCTACGACATGAAAAAAGACAATCCGAACCAAGGGTTAATTCGAGGGAGGCAACCTCAAAATTATTATATTAATGTAAAATATCTGAGTCTTTTGGTCTAAGTCGTGTCATCTAGGACAGGCTTCTATATCCAGCAGTGGACGATTAAAGGATTTCTATCAGCCTATATAAAATAAAATATTATTCCAATCTTATAATAACAGAACTGACAAACTAAATTACACATATTCATAAATCTTTTCGTTATGATTTTCCAAAAAAATTACTTTTCCATTAAACGTTCCACAAATTTTGTGTACAATAAAAACAAAATACTAGTACCACGCTATGCAATGATAATGGAGGCAGAATCCGTGCAAAGGGGTAATTAATAATACATTAGTATAAAAATATCTGGGTCTTTTGGACTATGTAGCGTCATCTTGGAGCGGCCTATGTCTAGCCGTGAACGCTCAAAGGCTGTTAGAAGGATAAAATAAAATATTAATGAAATCTAATAACAGAACCAATAAACTAAACTTCACATATTCACAAATCTTTTCGTTATAATTTTCCAAAAAAACTAACTTTTGCATTAAACGTTCCACAAATTTTGTGTCGAAAAAAAGGTTTTTTTACTAGTACCGCGCTACGCAATGACAGAGGAGGCAGGATCTGTACCGGGGGGTAATCCGAGGGAGGCAGCCTCGAAATTGAGACGATATAAGAAGATTACCCTGATGTATTACGTGACGACTTACCTATCTCGTGCTGACTTAGCTTTTATTATTTCTTATATATTTGTTTTGCGGAGATCTTTTGTTACGATAAAAATACAAAAACATTAGCGAGGAACGTAATGCTGTAATTAATGAAGATGTTACGAATTTTCGGTCACTATTCGGTCGCCTATTTGGCCAATATTCGACCTCTATTCGGCCATTATTCGGTTGCTATTCGGTATTTGGTCACTTTTTTCCAGTATTCAGACTATTTTGTCACTATTCGGTATTAGACCTATTCGGTCACTTCGGTATTGGGTCGAACATACCAAATATAAAATCATGGTAAATATCGCACATATAAATTAAGAAACATATATTTTTTATAGTAAACAATACATATAATTATGTGCACATCCTCTACTGGGTTGTTAAAACTTAACTTTGGGGGTGGTTTAAAGCATCGGAAAAAGTTTGGCCACTAACTTCTATTCTTCACCAAGACACACTGGAGCAGCATGGTGAAGTATACTCCAGGACACCTTCGTTGCATGGGGACACCAACACCCAGCGGTGGGACATAGTAGAAGTAGCAAACGTGCATGCAAATCACCTGCTGTTAAGTAGTCGCAGCCCATAGACATCCACGTACAACCACAAACATGACCGAAATCCTATCTGAGTTCAAACGTAGATACGTTGTTACTCCTGAGGACTAAGATGGTCGCCTCACTTCAAAGTGTATACCCGCATCTCTCCAACCGAAACACAAGTAATGCTTTACGGATTATGAGGGCGGCCATGGTACCTTCCCGGTCGAACTATAGTTCTCCCATTTTACACAATTTTCGAATTCTTAACGAAACATGGTAGTCCTTTAAATAATTTATTATCTTGGATGTACAAATATTCTGAAAATGAGTTTCCGTAAAGACGGTTCCGTGTGTTAGCGAATCTCAAAGCAATATCTCGGAGAAAAATATATTTGTAAGCCGAGTTTGCGCACCTGACGTGTATCTCTTATGTATAGCTTGATGCTGCAAGGCGGTGTTATACTGGATTGAAATATTTGCGACTTTTTAAGTCCAAAAGTAGTTTTTAAAGATAAAAATCGATATATTCTAAGCGACTTTTAAAATTTGTGCGACTTTAAAACCCAAAAATCTCTTTTAGTCCAAGCTACTTTTTAAAATATCTGCGACTTTTAATAGTCAAATAGCTTTTAAAGTCCAACCATTTTTTTTTAAATACGTACGATTTTTCAAAGTTCGAAAAGTCGTAAGTTGTATTTTAAATATGTGTTACTTTAAAGTACAAAAATCGCTTTTGAATCCAAGCTACTTTTTAAAACGTGTGTGACTTTCGAAAATCCAAAAAATGCTTTTGAAGACCAAGCGACCTTTAAAATATATGCGACTTTTCAAAGTACAAATTTAGCTTATAAAGTACACGGTATGTTTGATAATATATATGCGTCTTTTGACACTCCAAGCGACTTAAAAAACGCCTTTAAAGTCCAGAGATATAAAAAAAATTTAGCTCTAAAGTCTTTTTAGCAAACGAGCTTAAACTTTTAATTTTTCTGGGTACCCCACCCAGAAAAATTAAAAGTCTCATTAAGATAATAGTTATTATAAATTATAAACACTAGAAGTCTGGTAAGACAATAGTATTTTTTAGATTAGGTATAAAAATATAAAATATTTATTAAACTTTTGGAACAGTAAATAGATGGAGTCGTGACGAAAAGTTCGACTAAATAAAAAAATAAAATTCGACGAATCGATCGGCATTATGAACGTGAGTCTACCGTCTCGACTTAGGCCCCTATTTCCATACATATGAGGTAGATGGGGGCGACGAAACGAGGCTTACACCCGTCATTGTAACTAGTTAGGTGTTTTGTGATAACAGGCAACATAGTGACAGCTTAGTGGGTAATATTCCAACCTTTTACACTAGAGTCTGCAGTTTAAATTCTTGACCAGATTACTCCAAAGTCTATACATATTAAAAACTAGCTTTTTCCTTGCGGTTTTGCTCGTATAGAAGTCGATACTGTATGAAAATATGTTCATACTCTTCAACCAGCATTTTACTCCTTTTTAGTGCTCTCACTTAACCTATATAAAAAAAACTATCTGCAAAATAGAGTATTCTAGGTCCAATGATTTCGACTGTGTGTTGTTTTCTGGGTCTATAAGTTACCTTACTCCTTTATATATATGTCTATCTATATATATGTAGTTGTGCACGTACCCCCAGAGCTCTCCACTACTATTTTTTGTGAGTGCCATGACATGAAGGCGAGTACAAAACACCAGATCTGTAATCCATAAATGAGTTTAGTTATTAACAGAACGATCATAGATCACTTGGTAACTACATCATATTTAAATGTAGTTACCAAGTTAACAATTTGGTTACACCTAAAATCGAAACAAAACCAAATTCAAATTTCAAAAAACAAAAAACCCAAATTAGTAATTCAAAACATGTATAACACGTACAAAACAAAAAGCACGTTATTACATAACATGAAAACAGCAGAAGCTCGTTTCACAATATAATCAACAATAATTTACTATAATGGCGTCGAGGGCCAATATATCACGTGACGTCACGGCGCGTGTGGCCGACGCGAAAATATTGCGATGCATCAAAACTGCCAAGGCGGAGTGGGAGAAAAACGAACTTTCCAGAAGCGATGCAAGGCTTATGCGGAGAGCGGGTTGATTAAATATTAGAATTCTATACGAGGAAATAAATATGGCTCATATGCTTATAGCCCCATACTAAGGTTGCCTGTGTCGTGTTTTCCATACCCCATACATAAACACCCAGACGAAGGACGTACATTTATCATGCGTATCTCAGTCCGGCTGTGAGTCGATTGTGAGAACTGGTTATTGCGCCACGTGGATTCAACCTTTGTCAGAGAAGTCGATCCTGGAATACTGAAATTTCACTTTAATTTACAAGAAGCCAATTATTTGTTTCACATATTGATAAATATATGAAAACATGATTAGATATACAACTAACATCAACGCATGTTTGCAACTCCACCATGTATGTCTCACATCCGTGTTAGTAGCAGATATTATTCCGGCCATATTCTCAACATAACAACGCACGAGGTGTTTGACTTAAGTTCCTTCTAGGCTTCCTAGTCTATATCGATATGTTACTTCTAATTATTAAGTTAGAAATCGAATTGTGGAATGTATTCTTTATAATAATCGATGGGCAGAAAGGTTCAAGAGTCACCACCACGTCTAGGCGAAAGGAGCACAGGGCTTCTCCCAACCAGGTTACCTAACAACTTAATAAGGACCGCGGAAAACCGTTGGAAATAGAGGGCAAAGAAGCGGTCTGAGTGGCGCCATCTAAAGGCCTATTTCCAGTAGTGAACGCATAAAGGCTGATGGAGGAATGGATGAATTATTTGTAAAATACATTATTGCGCGCTATTGAAAATGTAAACAAATTATTTATATAAATTGTAGTAATTGTTAATCAGACCCACATTAAATTATTACTGATTTAAACAAGAAATTTAATATCGTTTAAATCGTGTCATTTGTTCAAACAGATCAAGCAAAACTTTGACCATATGAAAAAAAAATAGAGTAAGGTATTGCCAAAATCGCAATGATTCTGACGCTTGTACCAAAATAATATTCTTTGAAGTGCGCGAGGGTGGATTGTGCCTTGAAAAATGCTTGCCAGAGCTCCGTGAAGATGAGTAAATGTATTAGAATATCCCGCTACGTAATAACATTCTGCCACTGCTGTAATGGCGAGTTCGTATTGTTGGCAACTGTGCTCTCAACTCGACAATTATTGACGACAATTATTGACGACAATTATTTACTATTACTTTTCTACGACAATTATTTTTTTTACTTTGTACCGGATGTTCACGATTAACGATTTTTTATTGCCGATATTTTGAATCAGTAGCATGCCATACACGTACATAGCAAAAATGTATAAATTCCGCGATATTAGTTTCAAATCGTAAAATATTTATATATATTTACGTAATCCAGCCGCGACTTCGTTCTTGCAGGCTTTCCTTTTTGGGTTTCCATATTTGTAACAGCAAAATGTTTTTTTAAATCCCTCACACGTTACATTAAAATTGACATAACTGTTGAACACTAAATGTTAAGTGAAGCTTACTGCAATACAATAGTTAAAATCGTTGAAAACGGTTAAACCGTTTCAACGGTTAACGGTTAAACACAAACGCACAGACAAATAGACAAACGAATTAAATAACCTGTTTCTTAGAATAAACAACACTAATATTAAATTAACATAGTGACTGTATGAAGAATTATTGTTAATTTTTGAACGTGTTTCATTTTTTTATGTGAGAAGAGTAGCAAACGAACATGCATACCACCTGATGTTAAATAAGCGCAGCCCATAGACATCCACGTACAACCACAAACACGACCGAAATCCTATCTGAGCTCGAATGTAGATACATTGCTACTCCTGAGGACTAAGATGGTCACCTCGCTTCAAAGTGTAGCACATCACCTCACCAACCGAAACACAAGTAATGCTTTACGGCGGATTATGAGGGCGGCTGTGGTACCCAGTCGAACTATAGTTCTCCCACCTTTAATTCTTTTCATTTGTTATAAGTTTGTATTTATGAGTAATCCGTGCCAAGTTTGCAATGTATCTTGTGCATAGTTTTAGGCCTAAAACATTGGTATCTGCAGACCGAATCTCTTTTAGAACAAAGAAAAGGGAACATTACCCAACCTACTCTTTTGAGGTGTTAATGTCTACTCGCAAAACGCCATTAGCGGTTCCAAAAGTGGTGTTTTCTTACAGAGTTTTGAATACACTAGTATGTACGAACGAATTGCGAATGAATATCAACCTTATAACATGGGAATAAGGTTGAATTTCATTTATATGTTCTAACTTTTCGTGTTGTTAAGGAGTACAGTTATGAAAAGAGTAGAGGCAGTCGTTGTAATGATGTTGGTTCACCGTGGACCTTATTTCGAGGGCGCTAAGACCTGTTATTGAGTGATGTTAATATTTTGATCGTTAATGGAAGGACTGGTGTACTGTTCGTGAAAATGAAAAGATTCGCTATCAGTCATCTAGCAACGACACTACGGTGGCGTGTCACAGTACTATATACACATTATATACAATACTTATGTATTGTGATACAGATGAAGTTTTCGTGAAAGCTAGCATTGGGGTCCAGGGTTCAAATCTAGATGTGTGATTTTCATTATTTTTGAAATTATATGCGTATTTAATATTTGTTTTATCAACAGCTGGAACGGTCAAGAAAAATATCATTACTTTACTGAAATTATTATATTTTTCGAAAGTGAGGTCTTAAAACAGCCTTAGAAAAGAAACTTAACTTAGCCAACTTAGAAAAGTTATAAGGATACTAACACTACAAATTAGAGTACATGTATGTTTCAAGTAATGGAACACTGATAATTGGTAATTGGTCGAATTTTAGTGAAATCTATGTTTCTGATATACTTTTAGAAAGAGGTTTCAATTTTTTTTTAATTTTATTAAGAAATTACAAAAATGATCTTTTAATTATTGCATACAACATTTAATAATAAATCAATCATTAAAACTAAATTCCTATTTTCGAAATTGTATTGTACTCGAAAAAGTTGATTTTAGAAATTTACTAGGTAGGACTGTATCGACTTTGGAGTACCATCGTTACGGTACTCATAATCCGCCGAAAACCTGTTCTTGTGTTTCGTTAAAAATGTTTGTCAGATCCATTTACAAACAAGATGATATTAGTCTTAGCGGGCAGAAACGAGTGTATCCTGTTTAAGGTCAAATACGATTCACCAGAGGCTACAGCGACTTAACAATAAAATACCGGAACATATTACAAATCTATCAGAGAAGAAGTTTAGATTGGTTAATAAACAAATATTGTTTAAAAAGGTGTATTATAAACCCAACGAGTATTTGAATGATAAACTTATTATTATGGTCTGAAACGACTCCAACTTCCCTTGCTCTATTAATTTAAGTTATTTGTAAATGACATTCAAAATGGAAAACATGTGTTTTGAAGTTTCCTTCACCGTCTATTCTCCAAAACGAAACCTTACGAGTCGGTAGTTTATTGACGTTCAAAAAGAATACTGTAAAGAATCTACTTTGAATAATTTTGAATTTGATTTTGATAACAACGTTGCCAGCACGTTCGTTTTCTACTCAGAAGTTGCAAAGAAACGAAATCGAATCGAAAAATCTACAAAACGATGCTTCTTAAACTGACACTATCGCGGAATTTATACATTATGTTAAATAACGGGTACTCAGGTTAACGCTTTTAATTGTCAATATCTTGAACCAGATGCATGGCTCGTGGTCACGGCGAAACTTTCGCCATGCAACCAGCCATGAAACTGGTCCGAAATATCGACAATTAAAAAGCATTAATCGTGAGTACCCGTTATTTAACATAATGAAACGACGTTTCTTTTCGAAACGTTTTTTACATCAGATTAAACCACGTCTTACTAGAATCCAATAAGCACCAACCGGCATACAAGCGTGGAGCTATCAACATTTTACAAGGCTCGACTATCCACATAAGACCCTACTCGCATAAAATACCTTCACAAAGAAGGAAAAAGTAATGCAAAGGAATCAGTACCAACTACTATCTCAAAATTGATCTGAGTCCCTGCAAGCGATAATCACACGTATCTACTTAGACGTACAGAACAAATTCCAGTGACGCTGCTCGTTGTAAATTGGTTTTTCACAACAATACATTTTGGACTATAAGCTTAAAGCATTTGGGTTTAATTTTGAATGCAGCGTTGTATAGTATACTCTCACATAAGTTAAGGCCCAAGTAATACGGATGACGATGCGAAGTTAGAAAGAAAGGGGAGAAGGGAAGTGGAATAACGAGGGGGTGGAGGGGGCACACACCCCCTGTTTTGGGTTTTCAATAGATGTTTGAGAGTTGCGTCGCGTACGATTTTAAAGCTAGACAGGTGTTAATGCGGATTGAATGTTTGTGTGGTTGTTGGGTATTTACAAGATTTGTTATATTAACGTGTTTCTATATACTTACATTAACAATAATATAAATATTAAAACTATAATAAAAGCTTCTAAAGGTAGGAGAACTATAGTTCTTATGCTTGTGTTTCGGTTGGAGGTGCGGTTGCCGGCTGCACTTTGACGCGAGGCGACCATCTTAGTCCTCAGGAGTAGCAACGCATCTTCACATCGTTCGAGCGCAGATAGAATTTCGGTCGTGTTTGAGGTTGTACTTGGATTTCTACGGGCTGCGACTACTTAACATCAGTTGGTTTGCATGCTCGTTTGCTACTCTTCTCAATTGAAAAAGTCTAATCTAAACTAAAAATAATCCGTACCCATGCGGCATGGTTTCAAGGAAACAAGATGCATTCCCGTGTTAATATTTCAAACTAATATCATGATGGTAGTTGTATATTTTACTATCTAACGGGTGCTCACGATTAACGATATTTAATTGCATTAAAAATGGCATGGCAATTGAAAACGTTAATCGTGAGTACCCGTTACGTAACGAAAAGTTAATATTGTAAAAAGGAAACATTTGGTTTTTATGTTTTTGTTTGCAATGGATAAACTCTAAAAGTACAAAAACATTGTTTAAAATCTTTAATCTTTAGAAAGCTATTCTATCAGCGAGTACGTTGGGCTATTTTTTTTCAAAAATTACAATAATTACAATAATGTAACCCTACATATCAATTATACACAAGCCCATATTTAGTCATTGAAAAACTGTTGATGATATACATATAAAGTAAAGTTCTCTTTGTATGAATGTAAAATACATACAACGCCCTATGCATTTTTCCATTTTTATACGTGATTATTTCATCTAGTTTTTTTTTGAAAACTTACAGTATTCTTACATGAATTGTTTTTTTTTATTGTGAAAGAGTAAGAAACGGGCATGCAGGCCACCTGATGT
>DWON01009614.1:0-11281 GCA_018251015.1 Phocides pigmalion okeechobee | reverse complement strand
CCTTAAACTAATTTAATGTAAGTCTCTGTTCTCATAGAAGTGACGTATTTGTCTTATTTGAGAATAAATTCTTTAAATCTAAAATGTAGCTTAATACGTATATACCGTAACCGTAATAAGACCGATTCAAATCTAAACTCCTAGCAATTATTACGGTTAATCGTAACTGAATACTGATATTAATAATCGTATTAATGTTCCATATAACTATTATGTATATTTAATTATAGATAATTATGACGGAATATAGCGCAAACAGATATCGAGATAATTCTGTTATGATTAAGAGTTTAAGAGCTAAATTAAATAGAAATTATAAAAGTAGTAATTCAACATAATTGTAAATAGCAATAGCATGGCAATCAACATATTATAAAACAAAGTCCCCCGTCGCGTCTGTCTGTCTGTCTAATCGTGATAAACTCAAAAAGTACTGGACAGATTTTCTCACAGTTTTCTACAACAGGTAGAGTGATTCCTGACGAAGGTTTTGGTGCATAATAAGTTAAGATTTTTTTGTAAATTGGACGACAAATTAAATAGTTAAATTCAATATAGTTTTTCAGCCGTCGTTCGAAGTATATGTTTCTGATAACTAGTTTTTGAAACTAGGTAATGATTGGATGCATTTAAAAAAAATGTAAGTAAATATAAACTCTATTATCCGCGCGAACCTGGGCCGGAACGCTAGTTAATATATATGTAAATAAGAGAAAGGTGACTAAGAGATCCAGACATCAACGTACAACCAAAACCGCTGAACAAAAATTCCGAAAGATTTCAAAATCTCATAATTCCCAAAAAACAGAACTAGGTACCTAATGTGGATCAATACATGCGGTAATATTCCTGAAGACTAGAATGGCCGCCTAATATGTAAGGGAGCTTGTATTCACACTTATCCACCGAGGCTCAATAACATATATTACTACTATGGATCTTCCATGTTTCAAAACACACACAAATAGCTACGCACGCATACACACACACACACACACTTATAAGAAATACTTCTCTTAACGCGTTTGGAAAATAGATCGTAGTAAAACTTACGTTCGTGCACCTACACACACGCGCGCGCGCATATTTTTATAACTCAAAGTTTTACCTAGTTCGTCGCTTAACAATGTTAAAACGAAACACAGACAAACCTACAAGCGCAAACTAGCTAAATATAATAAGCGTATAATGTTAGTAACACGCGGCACGCGACCACTAAGTGTTGACATGTTACAAATAGAAATTAATTACATTCATTATTCAAATATGGTAACAAATTAGAAGTAATTATTTACGTAATCCTATGCTAAAACAGTAATTTGCGAAACGATACGTTTGTGGTGCTCGCTACTTTAAAAGCAGCTATTAGTGATGAAAACTTATCATACAATCTATTAAAAATGTACGCAACTGCGCCGGCCAAAAAATCGGCATCCCGGGCAGGATGAGATAAAAGCACTAGCGCAGTTTTTTAAAAAACAATTAATATTATAGTTACTTTTCCGGATAATTCTGCCATGGCTTGAAGCGTTGTCTTTTTTGTATAAAATAAATAATCGTGTTCAAATATATAGTAGTACGGTTAACTACGACCAATATATTTCTTATTGTCAATGTACTCGAGAGGTTTGAGTTTCAAAGATAGGTAATTTGCATTGGTCCATGGGTAGCAATGTACATTTAACATCATGTCTGCACCCTCTTTTGTGACTCTTATAAAATAGTTTTGTTGTACATAATGAAAGCAACAAACAAACATGTCGCATGCTCGTATACTATTTCGATTATATGAAACACTATTAAATCAACACTAACAATTCGTGTCATATCGATGTTTAGATGATACTAGCGATAAATTTAATCGTCATATCGATGCGATGTACAGATATGTTGATACCATAAATAAAACAATATCGATAACAAAGCAATGCGATGGCACAATTGGTCTAACACGATGTACGCTTTCAAGCATTCGATGCATATTTCATGAGTGCGTTTGTACAGCAACAGTGCGAGTTTTTATTCGATTTCCAAAAAGATTTTTATTCAATCTAAAACTATAGTGTGAACATTTTCGGTACACACCTTTTAAGGATATAAAATCTATGTCACAAGCCCCTTCTGAAAATGGAACAACTATCTATCAGAAAGACTATCAGAGAGATGATATACGAAACAGAGTAAAGTCAACTAAATGTCTAATATTAGTAAGCTGTGGTGGCTAGTATTTGTAATTATTTATTCGACCAATTAATACGAGTCTATCGTATGATAACTTCCGTACACATGCAATTAAGTAAACTTAACAAATATTATCATTATAAATAGGAACACAAAATGTATGTATTCATTAACTATATTGTTTTTTTTCAACTTTAAAGATTTTTTATACAATTTTCATATTTACAATGATGAAAATCTTAAAACTAATTACAATAAAAACCTAACCTAAAAAATCTAAAGGGAGTCCGTGCCCATGCGGCATGGTTCCAAGAGCACTAGCTCCATTCCCGCGCTGGATAGTAATCGCAATTCTCTCTCGCGAGATATGAACCAGCCCTCTTGTCACCGGCAGCGTCGATCAAACGTGGTACTATTTGTTTGAAAAATTATTTGTTATTTGTATTTGTGTATAAATACTTTCTACGGGCCTTATTAGTCTGAAATAAATAAATAAATAAAAGTGCCTCTCACTTCGCCAGACATCCGAGTTGGTATATTTTTATGTGATAAGTGTAGCAAACGAGCATGCAAATGTCAATTAATTGCAGTCCATAGACATTTACGTACAACCACAAACACGATTGAAATCCTATCTGAGCTCGATCGTGGATACGTTGGTACTCCTGAGGACTAAGATGGACGCCTCTCTTCAAATTGTAGCCGCCAACCACATCTCTCCAACCGAAACACAAGCAATGCTTTACGGCGGATTATAAGGGCGACCGAATAATGAAAATCCCAGTTCTTATGTTTATCAGACAGACAGACGCGGTGGGGACAGCGTGGAACGCGGAGCGTCATAATATATAATAAGAATGAAAAATCCGTATATTTATAATAATAACCTTGTATATATTTGCAAATATATTTTGGGGGATGTTTTGTCAAATAACCGAGTGATGTAAGAAAATACGCAAAGCGAGACCGGAGATACTGATGCGAATGAACGATATGGTACCGAGGGATGAGTTCTTTAACGCTTTTCCTGCGGTTACAATACTACTGTGTAATTCTGGACGCGACACGCTTGCGGCTCCTATACACCTGTGTAATGTATAATGGACACATTTGTGTGGACTACAGGGGAACAAAAGTGCTGTTTTTACATCGACAATACAAGACTGGCGGCGGACATTACGACGTTGTATTCGTAGCTGATACACAGATGCTAAAAAACAATATTTCAGTAATTTGTCGGCCTTCAGTCAAATCAAATTAGTTCCTGTTCAGGGCCGCATACCGCAATACTGACCCGACCATATATATTCGCGTCAATGTCAAAGTGCTAATGTCAAAATGTCAAATCAATGTGTCAAAATGTCAAAATGTAAAATTGAGGGTAATACGAAGCTAGTAGAATTGTGAACTCACCGTGTTCGCGGGCGGCATGCATATGTCGAATGCGGGCGCGCGCGGCGCATCACCGCCCCTGCAACGCCTCACACACACCCTGAAACAAGCATAATTTTTATAACCACCGATATCAGACACCAAACAATTCTTACACTTCGATAGGAAATTCTGTACGGATCACTTCGGTGTATACCGGCCGCTTTTGTCACTTCTATTTTAGCACACTATAATTCTCGAAAGTTATAAAGTCATATTTTTTTTGTGTTTCTATAACTTTGACCTATGACACGGTAGATAGCGTTAACAGAAAGCCTATACCTGTAACTCAATTCTGACCTATCTACTAATGGGTCAGTGTTCCATTAAACATGCGAAATATCCAAATAAGTACCGGATCGGATAAAAAACGGGACTACGGGGTAACAGTACAAAAAATACAATCAAATTCGAACCATCCTTTTTTAACTCAGTTGAAAATAGTTCGATAAAACGACAAATTTATAGATAAGCTTCCAACTTCGGATACGAACTGAAAGTTGCTAATTCAATTTTCAATGTCCTCTTTTAATCCGGTCCCCCAGTTTAAATTAATCCCCTCTACGTATTTAGCCGACTTTACTGTTTCAAAAGGCCGGAACTTGTTCTGCTGATAAGCTAATTTTCGCTAACGATGTTGATGAAAGAAATTTAAAAAGCTATGCAGTGCTTCGTTTTATTTTAATTTTAGTCGCTTGTATTAAAAGGCAGAAATTTATTTCTACAGTGATAGGTTAAAGGTAAGATTCTGGCATATGACACAGGGTTCGAACACTGACATCTTATCATCATAATACACACACAACTTCTAAAAAGAATATAAAAATCTTTATTCAGTCTATCATTTACATAAAGTTATACCGTTGATGAAGCAACCTTGTAAGCGTAACAATTTACACTTGAGGCAGGCTGCCCCACTCTTCCTTAACACAAGCGTTACATAAATTTAATAGACCGCAAAAAAATGTATTAATACAAGTAAGCAAAAATAAACATTTATACGAAAGGGCCAATGTGTGTGTGTGTGTATGTGTGTGTTTGTGTGGGTGCGTGCGTGTGTGCGTGTGTGAGTGTGTGTGTGTGTGTATGCGTGTGTGCGTGAGTGTACGTGTGGTCACCTATATGTGGTTTATGAGATTTTCAGTAGAGATGTAATTTAGAGACTGAAGCCAATTTGTGACGGTTCTTTTACATTCGCCTGTGGTCATAGATAACAAGATTTTGATTAAGTTGCTTGTATAAGTGTGCAGATTGAGATAAACTTCTAAATATATATAACGCATATATCTTCAAAATATCACATATAACACACTTAACTTCAAAATATCTGATATTTCGCAGGGATGTGCGTTAGAAGGACTTATCAGTTGTAATAACGACGAAGGAAAGCAACGCAACGATATATACGTAACCCGTGCGTTTCCCTATTAAATTCTTAAAGTATAGAACAGCACACGTTAACAAATATATTTGTTTTACGTTATTCCCTCAAAATGTGATACAAAATGATTTAATCCTAAACATTACACTATTTCAGCTTTGGTATTAATCCACACGACAGTTCAAATTATTATTTATTTAGAATCAATCTAAACTAAAAATAATTAAGTAGGTACTGTTTTACTAATTTCAGATAATGTTTTCAACCACCTTTTTCTGATTTAATTAGCCCCGGTATATATCCTGTTTACAAGGTATTTAATGGCAAATCACACTGTACCCCTAATTTCTAATAGTATGTGTTAAACTGAGGTGTAAAAGGTGAATAAAATATAATAATTTTAAAGGCGGTAGAGCCCTTACAGCTTGACCGGAGCGGCACCACGGCCCCACCGCAACATGTTTGTCATGTATTGTGTTTCGGTAGGGGAGGCGTGGTTGCCGGATACACATTATTAGAAGCGACCATTTTAGTCCTCAAGAGTAGGAACGCATCCGCGTCCATCCTTAAATACAACTTCTGTTCCATTTGAGATTGGACGTGGTTGTCCATGGGCTGCAGCGACCACTTAACATCAGGTGGCCTGCATGCCCGTCTCTTACTTTTCATAATAAAAGAAAATTAAGACCTTGAAGTAAACTTTTACGACCTCAAAATCTGTAAGTACATTTGACAAATTTTAATTTTATCGAACTTCCAAAACGAATGAACTTTTCAATTTAACATGTTTTTATTATTCGCACTGTCAAATCTTTTTCACTTAAACTTGTTTTGTATAATAATTGAGCCCATTGTTGGAGAAATTCTGTCACCAGCTATCAAAACTTATAACACACGACATAAAAATGTGCCGCAAAAAATTCAATTCAATTCCAGAGATAATAATGAAATATTAATGTTAAATTGAGCGTGAAAATTAGGTCCTACGCTTAATGCCTTGCACACAATACTTACTAAGTGTCAACGTCAAAAATAGACAACAGAAGTGAAAAGCATGTTCGCTCCAATTGCATTACACTGCCATTTCATTTGAGTGTGGAATAAACAATAAAAATATGCAAACATAATAAGGTGAGAGGAGAAACCCACATATCAATAGGTATTAGACTTAAGATAGTGTCCTATTGCAAGAGACTGTCGTTAGCGTTAACCTGTGGCTTTGTCGAGGAAAATAAGCTTAGAGTATGCTATTAACAACATGCCATTTGTAAAATATTGCTTAAAGAAACATTTATCTTACCTATACATGTTGTACTAGTAGTACTGTCTAGTAATACGTCATTCAAAATGTTGTTTAAAAAGTTTATAATTAAAATTATTGTTAGTAATTGCTCGGTTTAAACAAAATATGGCATTAAAATACATAGCCTATTTGACAGTAGAAATACAAAGAGGCTTTTATGAATAACAATAATAATAAAATATTTATTTCAGATTTGATAAATCCATATTTTGTTAGTGTGTTAGTAACAATAGTGCTTATCAACGTACGTTAGTATTGTTAGCAGACATACATTGAGTTATTTAATTAATTACATTTTTATTTTCATTTCTTGAGGCCGAAAACTAGCTCCACCCAGTGTCTCTGGATGGAGCAGTCCGGCCTGGCAGCAATCATCTTCAGGATGCCGTTGCTGCTGTGCGCAAGCGCTGTAGCAGTGATACCGCTTTTTTGCGCATGATTGATATAATAAAGTTGCAGATAAATCAAATCAGTAGTTCTTACTAAAATTATTTTTAGTCACTACTCAATTGTAACAAAAATAGCGTCATGATACGTAGAATATAACTAGAGCAGAAGTACTGATGTACTGCTTTAGTTCTAAGGTTATGTGTTATTGCAGATTTGATACTTTGCGTACAAAATTTCAGATAGATTCAATCAGTATTTATCGCGTTCAACGAATAATAATTAATAACACAAACAAATAATGGGATAAGATTTTAGCTTTATATAATGGTAGTGATATAAAAATATTTTAATTTTTTGGGACGAAAAATTATAGAAATAAAAAGAAAAAGAAGGCAAAGACCAAAGGCAAAGAAGAATATCTATTTCAGACATAAAAAATGTTTCACGTAAAAATATAAAAATGAAGGATTTACGCAACTAAAAAAAAATTAAAAAAAATTATTGTTCGTAAACCACTGATGTAGTTGGAAATTGTGTTGTAGCAGATTACGCCTTCTCCAGTACGCGGAAGACGTCTTCCGGGTTCCAGAGCATCGATACAACCTTAAGAGAAAGGAAAGGTTACAATCTTAAAGCAAAAGAAGATGAACAGACACAGTTTTTACCCAACATACACAGTATACACAAGTATCTGAAATTTAAATATGAATTGTAACTAAATATAGTAGATAGAGTAAATTTAATGTGGGTTTGTAGACAGAATTAGTGTGCATGTGTTCACGAGTTTGGTGTGAATATGTGCGTGTTGTGTGTGTGTATGTGTGCGTATGTTAGTGTGTGTTTAAATGTGTTTGTGTGACAAAAAATAATTAGGGAAAAAATGAACGCATCAAAAATATTTGTTTGTTTTTTGAAGCGTTGACGTCAAAGACGGTTGTGTCATTCGGTTAGTCGCTTAACACATTCTCGCCAGCGATAACGCAAGATGTTAATTCCAAGCCAAATGGTTCATTGTGCATAGAAAAAGTAAAAAGCCGTAATCACACTCTCCCACAAGACAATACGTGGGTCCATTTATGAGTATGATTTGCGGCGTGCAAATTGTACTAATTTTAGCGTGACCGCTACACACGGTCGGGACGTAACAACTCAATACTTAGATATTTTGCTTATTAACGTTTTGTTAATTTCGAACTTGTTAATTAATGCCTACAAAAATCGATGTTTTGCTGTCTGTAGTTTCCATCTCTGTATTTTTAAAATTTTAAACAAGTGCAATAAAAGAGTCCTTTGCTGCCTTTATTTCCCATCTTTTTAAACAATTGTGAAAAAGCGTTCTGAGTAATGTTTTCTTCATGTTTTATGTTTATCAATATTTGTGTTAAACTTGTTAATTCATGTCTAAAAAACAATGTGATATTTTGCTGTTTATATTTTCCAACTTTTTAACAACGCAAAACAGATTTCTGAATAATGTTTTTTTTTCTTTATTTTATATTTGATAAAAGTTGTTAAAAAAAGTTAGTAGTACAAAAATAAAGTGATGTTTTTCTGTCAGTGTTTCTCAAATTAAAAAAAACGGGAAAAAAGAGTGTTCTCAATTCTGTTTATTTTGTTTTATGTTACCACACAAATCTGTCAATTATTAATCAATTTGGAACTATATTACATCGTGAACTAAAAAGTTCAGCAACGCGGGGCGAGGTCGAGATTACGATGAGTAACCGTTGGTGACAAAAAGAATTATGCGTATTTCATAGTCCAGAGAGCACGTAAATTAATCTGATTCTTAAGGATTGATGCCAATCGTTAACCTTTGTCGAGGAAGCGACAAACTGTTTGGAAATGTCCAAACCGAGCTTAATATTAGCATTTATCTTTATTAATACCTCCAATTGCCAGGATATACCCATACCCAGCAGAGGAATATGAAAAGGGTTTTAGGCAAGTAACATTAGTGACTCTGCAAACAAATCACGAACAGTTAAATAAGTTAATTCATGAAATTAACTAATAAAAATCATGGACATGATAGATACAAGATAATAAATAAAGAAAGTATTTTTAAGTAAGATAATAAAAAAAGGAAGTTTAAAAATATGACTTTAATTTAAAAAAAACACACATTTTTTATTTATATCACAAATTTAAAAAACTAAAGTTTTATATGTAAACCGTAAACTATCATAAAAAAGTATTTTTATATTTAACTAACATAACTAAGGTACATGTACATATGTATTTGTATGTGTTTGAGTGTGTGTGTGAAAAATATATTATTTATTATTGCAATAATAGTTGTAATTTGTTCGGTGCCGTGTGTCCAAACAGCGCGGTCAAGTGGTCAGGTGTTCTCGATGTGGGCCGCACAGCGCGGCGCGCGGCGCTCGGCGCGCATCAGCACACTAACACGGTATTTTAATTCCAGTATTCCGCTTTTTATGCCATTTTCAAAACTGCATCCGAAGTGCGGTCGCGTCGCATATTTAGGTACAATGAAAGCCTTAAAACTAATGCAAATGTAAATTCAAATATATTATGATATTTACAAATACTTACATATTCATCATGATATATCTATGCCATCATCTTCGACAACCAGCTGCATGGCTCGTGGTCACGGCGAAAACATAGAGAGTTTTCGCCATTACCACGAGCCATGCAACTGGTTCTAAATATCGGCAACTAAAAATCGTTAATCATGAGTACCCGGTATATAATAAAAGATAATAATTCAATATTATTGTCAAAGTAAAAACACACCCCTATTTTAAATATTCCGTCAATATATGTTTTTTTCTATAAAATTCCCAATACGTATGTTTCAATGTATTGCTCCATAAGTGATATGTCATAAAATATATTTATAGGCATCTATTTTAAGCCTATAGTTTAATAGTGGAGTTATTCAAAATAATGTATTATAAGCTGAGGAAATTTAGTTTCGATAAGCGCCTTATGAATTATAATAGGCTCCTATTTCACGCCCCCTGAGGCCAAGACTGTACAGAAATGCTAATTAGAATTATATCAAGATTCGCTAAATTTTATGTAAAAATACAATTTCTCCTGCAAAAAATATTTTTACACAAAATTTTAATTTTAGGAATACGATTTGTAGAAATAGATTTCCATATACCAAAAGTGAAAATAAAGAAAGGATTTTCAAGTATTCCACCCTTAAGTGGATAAAATAGGGGTTGAAAAATTGTACGAAATTTGTAATATCGAGTTTCGGGCGTGGAAAGCCGCGGGAAAATTACAGTTTTATGTATGAGCATAATTAATTAACCTTAATATTGATATATCGGATGTCGCTTTTTTTATTGTGAAAGAGTAAGAAACGGGCATGCAGGCCACCTAATGTTAAGTGGTCACTGCAGCCCAAGGACAACCAGGCCCAATCTCAACTAGAACAGAAGTTCTATCTAAGGATGGACGGGGATGCGTTTCTACTCTAGTGGACTAAGATGGTCGCCTCCAATAACGTGTATCCGGCAACCACACCTCCCCAACCGAAACACAATACATGAAAAACATGTAGCTTTACGGCGGGTTACTAGGGTGGCGGTGGTACCGCCCCGGGTGAGCTCTAATGGCTCTACCATCTTTAATTTAAATATTAACAAAGAAGTAAATCAACCGCAACACTCCGAGTGTGTCAGAAAACTCGACAGATACGACGTGAAACAATTATAATACGTCATAAAAAATATTAACAAGTTCATCGGTTATTAACGTCCGATAAACGTATAAATCCGTCTGTGGCCGATATTGCACACAATCTACTGAATCGAAGTAAATCAGCCGCAGCACTCGGAGTGTGTGAGAAAACTCAACAAAAAGCCCGCGACACAATCAAACTCGCACTCAACAATCTGATACAACATTTGTGAGGCGAGTGCGATAAACTTTCGCACGATCGCGTTACAAGTGTCGTATGAACAACTTTACTGCAGGGATATTAAGGGTCGTCTACATTTACAGAATATTTATCGCTCATATTTAATCGACTTTCATAGTAAGATATCAATTCTTCGGGAATTTTTATGTATAACTAGCGACCCGACCCAGCTTCGCTCGAGTAATAAATAGTATTTATAATTACTTCCATTATTGTTCTTTCATAGATGCATCCAGTTATTACCTAATTGCAAAAACTAACAATTGGAAACATCTATTTCGAACGACGATGATTATGATTTACTATATTTAATTTCTCGCCAAATTTACAAAAGAACTTAACTTATTATGCACCAAAATCTACCACAGGAATCACTCTACCTGTTTTTGAAGCCTGTGAGAAATCCAGAATTTATCAGGAACAGACAGACGGACAGACGCGACGGGGGACTTTGTTTTATAATATTTAGGGAGCAACCATTATCCTTTACTCCGTGAACTAATGTTAAATCTTAGTTATTCGATTTTTTTAGCTTAAACTCATATTAATAAATACACAAAAATACAAAGTTTAATAAAATGTACTTCATAAAAAAATAAGCTTGAAAGTCTTCCTTATTTTTTTTATTTTGTATAATTTTATTTGAAGCTACATAAAAGCTAACTGTTATGCATGAAATATATACGGAACC
>DWON01009613.1:0-11283 GCA_018251015.1 Phocides pigmalion okeechobee | reverse complement strand
GTCCATGGGCTGCAGTGACCACTTAACATCAGGTGGCCTGCATGCCCGTTTCTTACTCTTTCATAATAAAAAAAATAATAGAAATAAAAAAGCGTTAATCTTGAGTACCTGTATATAGTAAAAAGTATTAGTTTCTGTAAATGTTTTATGAGAAGTAGGTCAGAAGAGGACATAAATGTTGTCTTAGTCGTGTATTTGTTTTCCAGTTTCAACATTGGTTTCGTGTTGAACAAATTCGTGTTTTGTTTTCTGTCGTTACTCAGCACGTATTGCGAAACTTTCTATTTTAACCAGTGCGCGAATGACCTAGGTGTTGCACGAATGTGAAATATTCGAATGGTCTTTAGGTCATTTACGTTCATTCATATATGTATACTAGTTTTTTTCCGCAACTTTACTCGCGCGAAAGTCGATATGTCAAATCGTTCCAAGAACTCATTTAGCTTTATTTTAATCTTACCGATCCTTATGACTGAAGCCCTTTTCAGTATGCTTAATACTTTTCCTGCGGCTAACGACACTGCTGTGTTATGTGTGACTGACACTCGGATGCAACTGTGTTGTACGGGCACATCTGTATGGATTTTGGGCGAAGAAATGTGCTGTGTTTACGTCTCCGAGACTAGACGCGGACATTGCGTCTGTGTATTCCTGTATGATACACCGATGCTAAAAATACAATGTCTCAGTGAATTGTACGCAAAGATACGCGTACAATTCACTGAGAAGTTTAGAGAAATAGGCTCCAGTTTAGTGCCGCCTCCCACAACGCTGACCTGATCTAATATGTGAGCGCTGCCATCAAAGTGTTAAGGTTCTATGTGGGTGGAAGAGTCCACTATCCGATATACGATGGCCAGCATGCTCGTTGGCTGCGTAAAAATAAATGTTGTCAATTAATGTCTTAAGGTTAAATACGTAATACTATTCGATCGTAGAAGTACCACCGCCGCCCTCGTAATCTACCGTAAAACATTACTTTTGTTTCGGTTGAAAAGCTGCGGTCTCTGGCTACACTTCATAGCGAGGCGTCCATCTTAGTCCTCAGGAGTAGCAACGCATTTACGTTCATGCTCAGATAGGATTTCGGTCGTGTTTGTGGTTTTAGGTGGATGTCTGTGGGCTGCGACTACTTAACATTAGGTGGTTTGCATGTTCGTTGCTACTCTGCTCATATAATATATAAATGTACAACATGAAACTACGAAATGAGCCCTTATACAGATTCAAACCTGTTCGTGTATCATTAAATCAACGTAAAAGTAATGTTACATAATTGCTATCATGCCACACAACCCATTGCACGGCGGCGTGCACATGCAAGACAAGTATGCTAAACGTAAAGATTATTCATGCACCAATACTGTATAATTATTAACTAGGATTAAGCACGCATCTCTCGACGTCTCTTTCGCATTTTAAAAAGTTTTTTATGTGAAAAGAATAGCAAGCGAGCGTGCAGGCTATCTTATGTTCAGTGGTCGCTGTAGCCTATGGCATCCACATACAAACTCTAACAGGACTAAAGTCCTAAAAGACTTGCAAAAATGCCTTGCTACTCCTGAGAACTAAGATGGTCGAGAAGTGCAGCCTATTCATCCAAAACACAAGAGTTGCTTCCTGACGAATTATGCGGGCGGCGGTGGTACTTCCCCATCTTACTGTTCTAACAAAGTTCTATCACCTAGACACCCTTTGTTTTCAATTCTTATTCACGGAATTAATGTTTCGTTGTCGGCATGTGCTTTTGAAAATAATAAAAGCATCTGGTCTAGACTATTGATTAAATTTTCAGTAGACATTATTTAAATAATAAAATATTTATATTATCACCTAATAAAAATAACAAATGTAAAAAAGCGAACTAAATGCGTAATGCTTAAAGATGTGTAATGTTTGTACGGAATAACATCCAGACATAAGGAATATTTCATCTTACTTTAGTAATTTATGGTTAGGTATATAGCACGTGACTTCGTGGAATTACGAAAACAAACATTATTAATGAAATTTAGTTTCGATTGGCTAAATTTTTTTTGGATATATTGTGTATTACTTAAGATATAAAAATATTATATTATTATTTTTACCGTGAATCTCAATCCAAAATAACGAAGCTGACATGAATTTATTGTTATTTAAATTTAGGGATCTTTCACTCACAGTATGAATGACAAAGGAATATCCACAGCATTTGACAACCCTTAGTCCTCTTAAATCGTAACAAGTATGCAAATACTAGGAATATTCATGCGGGCTATACTGTAATAATTACCGATATCGTCTGCCGTTGCGCGCCGGCGCCGTTCTACGCCCGCAGTCTGCATAAGATCAATAGATGTAGTAACAGAATAGACTTTACGTATTTTTATGAAATGTATGGGTAGAAATAAATAAAACTTAACATATGATTTTAAAGTAATGTTAACGCTGAATTTATACATTCTTCTTTATACCGGGTACTCACGATTAACGATTTTTGTTTTATGATTGCGCATATTTCGAACCAGTTGCAAGGTTCGTGGTCTCGGCGAAACTCGCAAATTCGTTACATAAAGTTTTGAGTTTAATATGTATTGAGTTGCAGTAGCAAAAGAAGATACAATTCGTCTGATGGTAAGAGATCAATGCTACCTATATATCTGAAACTATCTGCATATAAAATGAGTCCACGAAAGCACTACCTCAGCACCTAGTTCTGTCTTACAATAATAATATTAAAAGCTGCTATGTTTTCCTTAAAAAGTTAAAGCTAAGGAAACGCATACACGAGGTGCTCCTAGTTTTCAAGGGCAAAGCATCTGTGCCATCCTTAAGTATTAATTCTATACTATATAGTTGGTTGCGGAAATCCAAGAGCGGTAGTGACCACTTGTCTTCAGACATGTTCAATGCTTCTACAGTTTTCTTTCGATACAAAAGATAAATAAGCTTTACTAAAGGAACTTGCGCGCAATTTTAAACTCCTGTATATTGCAGAGTTTGCAGGTAATCTTTCAAAAAAAATACTATATAAAAAAATCAACATTAGGAGTCCATTTGGTTACTTCATTTAAGGTGACTAAACAAATGTGACGTCATGCTTGGCGATCCGCGGTAGGTGAGTTTAATTGCAAATGCATTTGGATGCTTCTGGAAATAATGGCTACACATGAGCACTGATCGGTCCAAATTGTTTTATTGCGTTTGGTACAATCTCCGCTGACATCTAAAATGGTAAAAATATAGATTAGAAAACAAAGGTAACAAATTGACTTCTTCAAAATAAAAAATATATTAAAAATAAAAAAAATATATTAAAAATGGAATATGTTTTTACTTATAACAGTAACAAAACAAGCGTACAGGTCATCTGTTTTTTAATAGTTGCAGCAGTTCACGAAACTTCGCGCACATTTGGGTATAAGGTGTACTTTTTTGGAATCCCGATCGAAGATCATTAAACCTGTGTGATGGAGTTAGTGCCGTTGATAAATTGTTTTACCTTTTTCCCCTATCGTGCTTAAAACCACATGCCATGAGCCATGCTCTGTGAGTTTTATTGGTACCTCGAACGTATAAAAATCTAATAAATTGTTGTATCTTGCAAATAATCACAATAATAATGAGTTTAGGAAAGATAGTTTTCCCAATATAGACATATTTTTTATATAAGTATATAAAATACATATGTACATAACTTACATTTTATATTGTGCTGTATCTGCGTGGACTTACGGGGGTACACAACGGCTAGGTATTCGGAGACGCTATTAAGGCTGAAAAACAAAGCAGGTGTGTGAATCGTTGGTGTATCTCTAGTCCAGAGAAAACATCTCCAGTCTAATATCGCCGCGCGTATCGCCGACTTGATATAAATAAGCGCCGCGGTTAAAGCGTAAGTTAACTGTCATGTAAACCAGCCATAAGGCGTAAGTGGCCCGTGAGTTTTTTCGCGAGCTCAAATAGACCGGAACAGCGGACGAGCGTCGGCTTGGACGTGCGTACGTACCGGCCGGCGGCGCGTGCGCGGCATATCGTTCCGATTGCTCAGTCGCACGTGTACATTGAAGCGCACGAAGCCAACTGTTGTCCGATACTTTTTATTAAACCCAGTTACGATCGCTTTTTTCGTTGCCCATGCCGTGTTTTTGGGTTCCCTACGTAATCGTCAAGAGAGCCCTTATAATTTGGCTTCATCTGTTTGTGCATATGTCAGCAACTTAACTCAGGAACTCTTAGCACAACAGGGATGGAATGTAGATGTAATCGATATACAATATTGTAGTGAAATGCTATTGTAAATTAATTAATGCTCTCCATACATGTTCATGAGGGATGAAAAATAAAACAGTTCAAAAGTTTGTGTAAGATATAATTGGGTAAATCTCAAATATATTTTTTTCATCATTAGTTATTTAAGTTTATGAAGTATTTACGTCTGAAGTTAGGGTCCACGTTCTAACCCTTGAACTAGACAATGAAAAATCTGAAACGTGTTACTATAACTTGGAAAAACGTTACGAAAATATACGAGTAAAATATGTTATGTAGCTTTAAGATATGGGTGGTATATATTCGTTTACTTCAGTCCGATTTCAGAACCCTTCACTATGCATGGTCTAAAACCGCGCTTGGCATCTTTAATTTTTTCTCGTAAAAACCTTTCAATGACTTGCAATTGGTACGTGTCTCTAAACAAACATCTAACGGCATTTAGAAGGGCTCTTCAATTCTTTTATCGGCCCAGCTTGTTGCAGTTACTCAAGTGTATTTTATAAATATAACCGTTACTTTGATGAAAGTATTCCAACGCGAATTAATCCAAAGAAAACAGTAAAAATTAGATATATGAAATCTTACACACATACGGAAATCGTACCAACTGCGCATAGACATTTCAATTAGGGCAGTATCTGAAATGCTAGAGTGAATTATAAATGGCATCTTGTATATATGAAATATAACTTCCAATGCTCGTAAATTAGTACAGCGCGATACTACGTTTTTACTGCTGAGATTTTACACTTATTATTAGTCAACGAGTGAGGTGCAAAACTCGACAATAAATTCTTAGACGATAATTTGTAAAATGTTTCAAAGACTAGGTATCTTGGAGCGTTTCGTGTGTACCATTTAGTGATTGAGATGCATAGGTAGTGGCTTCAAGTTTTTTTAACACTGACTGCGGCGCACATATTTTAGATCGGGTCAGCTTTGCCGGGAACTGGATCTTATTTCTCTAGACTGAAGCGCCGGCAATTCACTGAAATATTGTATTTTTAGCATCTGTGTATCATCTACAAATACGCACACGTAATGCCCGTCCCAAGTGTTGCACCGCCGACGCAAACAGCACTTTTGTTCGCCCGTAATCCACACAGATTTGTACGTACAACACAGGTGTGTATAAGCACGTGCGTTGCGTCGCGCAATATACAGCAGTATTTACGCCGCAAGGAACGTGTTCAGCGTGCGTGGGTAGCTACCGCTGCCATCCCACCCTCAGAACCATAGCTGACGGTCACGAGGTTTCATGATACATTTCTCTGAAGCATTTTACGAATTATTGTCAGAGGGAATTGGTAGCGAACATCTGTTATTGACTCGCGGTCTAACTTGCGTGTATCTATCGTGTTTGCGTTATTAAATCGTTTATAGTTCGGCTCGCTACACATACACATGCTCCGTCCATCTACTGTCCACTACCATTACTCACAGAGATCAGACATATTAATGGCTTTCTAATGACACGTTTTCTCAAGCCGCAATTAAAAAGTTGCAATAAATCCTTCTAAGGAAACAAGAAAGGGAAATGTGTAATTGCTTTTAAATTGCAATTTGAGCATCTAGTATCTTAATTACTTAATATATTATAATTATGGATTGTTAATGGTTGAACTAAATGATTTGCTGGTAATGAATGCGTAGGCCGATCGTCCAGATAATGTTGACGGAAGAGTTAAAAACTATTTTTATTTTAGCAATCTGACTGAGGTACGAATAAGATGAAATTTTAACAGAATGTATCTTCTGCCCACAGACGGTGATACTAATCCCCGTAATCAGTAAAGATAATTATGATTTCAATTAATATCACCGGGAATTTATATATTTTAGAATGTCATAGATACTCTCGATTAACGAGTTTTCATTGCTGACATTTCGAATCAGTTGCATAGCTCGTGGTTACAAAAAAAGTAATGATATTCTTTTCTAAAAAAGAAGCGAATCGTAACGAATTTCAAGCCTTAATTTTATATTTATTAAGAGTAATAACACAAGGAATTATAACGTAAGAAAATTTATTGAATTTCAACGTCGCAGAACTCAGTACCCACATCATGGTTTACAATTATGATGATGAAAACATTCATTAAGTTGCAAAGTTTTCACTTAAAATGAAAATTACACTTTAAATGACAAGTAACGCTTCGCATACCGTAAAATACAAATAAATGAGCATTCGCAATACAAACAAGGTCGTCAATCATGTTGTAAATTGTAAATTAAGTCAATTGTGCCATAAATTTCATTACATTTCATGAACGAAGACCATTATCGGGAACTAAACGACTTATTCATTTCAGATCGAAGACGACGCGTATCAAGAGGATTTGGGTTACACCCGTGGTACTATCGGCAAATCGAGCACTGGGCGAGTGAGGTTGCCGCAAATAGACGAAAAGACCAAAGTCCGGATCAGCAAGACGTTGCAGAAGAACTTGCAGAAACAGAATCAGCAGTACGGTGGCGCCTCCAGCATTAGGAGACAGGTGTCGGGTACTGCGTCTTCTGTCGCCTTCACGCCATTGCAGGTTGGTCTTTTGTATCTTACGTGCTTTTTAGATTTCCTTAGGTCTTCTGGCAGCCTTACAAGTTTATTACATGTTATTTACATTATGTTGAAATCTAGGTTAGTAAGTCGATAGATTTAATAGAAGATGGATTAAAGGAACTAGTGCAGAAGAATTTGCTGACACAGAACCACCAGTACAGTGTCGCTACTAGTATCATGAGAAGATAGGCGTGTTTGTCTTTTGTATTTTACGTAATATTTAGTTTTGGGTAAGCTGTTCAAATCGACTAAATAGTTCGACTTGCATAATTCGAATTCAAAGTAGGTAAAATCTGATAAGATAGACTTTATTTGGGTGACAAACAAGTATTAACACTTTCCCTGCGGCTACAACACTGCTGTGTAATTCTGGGCGCGACGCGCTTACGGCTCCTACACGTCTGTGTTTTACGGACAAATTTGTATGGATTATGAGCGAACAAGAGTGCCTTATTACGTCGGCACTACAAGACTGGGGGTAGACATTACGTCTTTGTATTCGTAGACGATATGCAGATGCTAAAAAATACAATATTTCAGTAAAGTGTAGGCGTATCTTCAGTCTAGTTAAATAAGTTCCAGTTTAATGCCGCCTCCCGCAATATTGGCCCGATCTAATAGAAGAGCGCCGCAGTCAAAGCGTTAAATTGATTCTTCAAAATAGGTTTATCATTCTTTATTCAGCAGTGGAAAGCCGAGATCTCGGTGAGTGAGCTTATCATAGATATACAAGAAAGAAGTTTAGTTTTATAAGGTATTGCCGAAAGAAAATTATCAAGCGTAGTTGCCGGATACACAGTATTGGAGGCGACCATCTTAGTCCTCAAGAGTAGGAACGCATCCGCGTCCATGCTTAAATAGAACTTCTGTTTTATTTGAGATTGGACGTGGTTGTCCATGGGTTGCAGTGACCACTTAACATCAGATGGCCTGCATGCCCGTTCCTTTCTCTTTCATAATAAAAAAAAAATCAAGGTCCGACAATATTAGGCACGTTTTTTGTTACCTTCACGCCTTTGTAGGTTGGTCGTCTGTATTGTAACATACCCACAATTTGTATTTCCGCAAGTGATGCCAATTACCTGTGAAGTTAATATTGCCGCCGTGGAAGTGATGCGGTGTTCCAATCGCATTTGATCCGGTTGTCAGAACATGTTGTAACATTTATTAAATCTCTGACAGGTTGACAAACTGGTAACAGGCCCTTACAGTTTAAAATTTAAGGTCGTGAGTGGCAACAACTCTTAAATGTGACGTATGTAAAAAATATAAGAGGATTAATATCTTTGGTCGTATTTCTATGTTCATCTAAACGTAATGGCGCATATTGCGGGCTTCAAGCTATAGGAGCATATCTGCAAACCCTTTTCGGATGACAAACACCTAAATAGCTTTGTTTGCGTTTTACCTAATGTATTACGAATCTTTTTTATAATTTCTTGTAATTAAGAAAAATTAAGTCTGTAATTAAGAATAATTAATAGTAGAATTGAATAATAGGAAAAAAAGTTTGTTAGCGTGAAGTTTGCGATATGATCTAAACTGTTTTATTAAAATCTTTTTGATCATTTCCTTAAAATTACTTTATTTTTTAATTAAGAAAAAATAAAGTTTGTGTATAATTAGTCATGTAGAATTGAATAATAGTAAAAGATATACTTGTACCCCCCAGCGTACAGCGTGTAGCCTGCGATATGAGTCAAGTAGGTCTTATTACAATTTTCATAATTTCCTTAAAAAATATTTTTTTTATTATGTAACATGATTAACGCTTCTTAATTGACGATATTTTCGTTAATCGTGGGTACCCGTTACATAATTAAATGTATAAATTCCGCGATGATATTAGTGTAAAAAAATAGTATAAAAGAAGTTTACTTTTAATTAAAAAATTAGAGACTGTGGCTAATAGAAGCATCGAAAACAATAAAAATGTTTATGCACCTATTTCGCTTGTAGCCCGTGATATGAGCTAACCTGGTTTTATAGGCCTGATGGAATTGGAAAACGATAGAATATATCAACGGAAATCTATGTTTTTTTATAATTACGAATGATCTATTCAGACTATTAATCACTTTAATTTCAAGCGATTATCTTAAATTAATATTAGACTTTCTTCTAATTAGTTAATCAGTGGACGTAATTAACGATAGAAAATAAGGAATCCGATCTATAAATATTTAATTGTTTTTTATATAATATTATGTATCACAGATTTCTTATCATTGATTATGTAAACGCAATGGTAGCCTAGCGATTCTGGGTTCGAATCCAAGCCATGTGTCCATCTTTTTTAATTATGTGCTTATCATAAATTATATCGTAATTATATCTAAATGTTATATATTTTATATTTTATAATTGAAAATCTAACATTGTTTTTATTATAATAAAAGCCTAACCAAGCAATCCAAGGGGGGTCTGTGGCCATGCGGAATAGTGAAAAACGCTAACCGCAATCCCGTGCTGAATAGGTCAATTCTCTGCGCGAGATATGAACCAGTTCTCTTGTCAACAGCATCGTCGATCAAAAGTGGGACTATTTTTTTTGACGTTTGCTATACCAGAATCGCAGGGTTGATGAAAAGCTTTGTTTGCACCTCTTTTGCAGAACCCTATGTCATAAATTTCCGGGAACATCTCAGGAGGAAATTATTCTATCAAACTTAAAATTAAAATAAATTTAAATGAACATCCACTGTGCAGGGCCTTTAAAGTTATCATATTTTTATCTAGCCAAATTTCGAGTGAAAAATTGAATTTTATCTACCTAATATCTATCTAATAATATCATGTATAATTACTATACGTATAAAGTAATTATACATGATATAGTATATAGTGTTAATAAAATATTTGTGATCAGTATTGTAATTTAAGGAAATATTAATTTAATGTAATTGTAATCAAACTTATTCATCTTAAACTAATCTCTATCTTACTTAAATTTATTATTAATGTACGCGCCAATCTTTTATCATGTTATTTGCGCCTATAATTAAAGTAGCACTTTATGCATGTGTAAAAAATTATGTACAGTGTATACTTTGTTGGTGCAATTTTAAATAAATAAATAAATATATATTCAGCAGTTGACAACTATTTTTGAAAGATTGACGAAGCCTGATGCAGAAACATCTAGTTATGTCCGATCGATGCATATCGTTATCGAATCTATAATTGTAAAAGTTATGTACGTACAGGCATTAAAGCTTTTCAATGTAATACGTAGTCAGATAAGATTAAGGCTGTCAAAGAAATGTCAACTTGCGATTCTTTTAGATATCTGTCTAGATGTGATAGATACATTTAAATTGTGCAGGAGATGTAGGAGAGATAACAATTACATAAACTGGCTAAGCATTGTTGGGAACTGTGTCGATGTACCCAGTCGACAGGTTCCATTGTCGTCATCGCGTCGTAATCAAGCACGTTTTATTACCCACACTCACACATACGTATACACGTTAAATAATCACACGAGTCTGTTTTACACACATATGAGTTAAATATTAACACATTTTTTATAAAATGACTTCAACGAGCATAGGCAGGCTAGGGTTAGAGAAGTTAGGTAAAAGGAGTGCAGATCGTCCCCAATGAGGTAGACCGACTTGATAAGGATAGCGGGTAACCGCTGGATTCAGGCACAGAACCGGTCTTAGTGGCGCCATCTAGGGCAGGCCTATGTCCAATAGTGGACGCATGAAGGCTGATGGATAGATGAAAACGAGCAAGTACCTGATGGTAAGTGGTCACAGCTTCCCATGAACATCCTGTAACCAACTCTTCTAAAGGTCAAGATTTCTACTTGAAGTCCACCACAAATGCGTTGCTACTCCTGAGGACAAACATGGTCGCCCATTTTTAAATGTGCCGGTAACCACACCGACACTACTAAGTAAGCTTTGCGTTAGAAATAGGTGTGACAATGGTACCTTTCCTGTTAAACCGTATGGGTGTTACCATCTTGAAGTGGTTGTTACACACATATGCACGTTAAATATCCACATGAGTGTATTGTTACACACACTCATACAAGTTAAATGTTTTCATGAATTTGTATTACACACACACACACACACACACATAAATGTTATTATACGCGTGTGTGTGTTTAATTGCTGTCATCTCATGTTTTTTGCACTTGGTAATAAGTTGATGAGTGATATAATAAGTTTTCGCGAAAGTGGATAAACAAGCTCATAATAATGAGAAACTATATAGCGCAGCGAATGGACTCGCTATTGGACTGGCACGTGGAGGGTTTAGGTTCGATCTTCGTGTAGGGCATGTTTAAATGATGAGGTAAGATGTTGTTCTGGATGTGGTATGTGACACTCACGACTACGATGTAGTGTGGCCGAATGTCTAAAACATTATGTATTTAATTCAAAATCAAAATCAAAATATTTTTATTCAAAGTAGATTCTTTACAGAATTCTTTTTGAACGTCAATAAAC
>DWON01009612.1:0-11283 GCA_018251015.1 Phocides pigmalion okeechobee | reverse complement strand
AATACCCAGACGTAATGTCCGCCCCCAGTCTTGTAACGCCGACGTAAAAACAGCACTTTTGTTCACCCGTAATCTATACAAATTTGTCTGTACAACATAGATGTGTAGGAGTCGCAAGCGCCGCGCCCAGAATTACACAGCAATGTTGCAGCCGCAGGGAAAATGTTAACATACATTTTAGTAATATATATGTACAATCTTAATATATAAGGGTAAGGTGATAACAAGGTAGAGTGAGGAGATAATAGACCCAAAGATATACATACAGCCAAAACTAGTATAGTGGATTACTAAAGCTCAAGTCGGTTATAATTATGATTTCAACAAATATTTAGTAAGACATCAGTACTATTTACCTGTATAAAAGAGTAAGGTGATTAACAGACAGAAATTAATCCACAAACGAAACTATGAAACATAAAATCTTAAAATTTCGTAATACCAATCCACGAATAAAGCTGCACACAAAAACTAGTTAGTTAATTAAATAAAAGTTAAATGTTGTCCGTTTGTTTATTTGTTTGTGATATTTGAAAAGTAGTGATTGTAAAATATTTTTTGTACAAGAATTATAGAATTTACTGTTACTTTGAGCATAACGAACATCATTATTTACACAAATAATCGTCCTAATAAAAAAATATTTTGAAGCATATAATCTATAATGCGAATGTTGCGGTAAATATAACTTTACTTCGATAAATATAATATTTTGTAACTAGCTTGTTTTCTAAGAACAAACCAAAAGCCACCGAAATATGCCTTAGGACTACGAGAAATACAAGTAGAATCGTATTGCCTACAGTTCCCAGAACAGAAATGTATAAAAATAATTGTTATACTATGTGCAGTAAAGTACATAATAGGTCGCCAATTACATTTAAAATTTTACCTGATAATAAATTTAGATTAAAATTTAAGAAATGGTTAATTATAAAATGTTATTATTCTGTAAATGAATTCTTTTATGACATGAAGGGAAATAAATATTAAAATTAAACATAACTTGAGAGTATTATGTATATGTATGTGTGCGTGTCTTCATATTTTTAACGAGTTTTAAGTTGTAATAATAATAATAATAATAATTTGATGTGACATGTAATTAATAATTTAATTATATTTTTTTCTTATATAATTTTGTGTAATATATGACTTTTATGCATGCTAAATATTACTAGCTGAATACGACACTACACAATAGGCTGGGTTGCCAACAATTATAAATAACTCACTTATAAGAAATATAAAGGATTTAGAGTTTGCGACACGCACATAGAACAATCTCTACTTATTATTTACCTTAATATTAATATTCTACAAACATGTATAATGTGTAAAATGTTATTACTATATATTCAAGTTAACATAAGATTAGAATGGTTTATTGAAGGCAATTATACAAGATTATATTTTCTTATTCCATCCAACGTACTTGCCAATGAACTACAGTTAGTAACAAGTCATATTTTTAAAGATCTCCTGTGAGCTATAAATAATGATTAAAAAACCCACAACACTAATGAGAGGAAGCTCCCAAAAGCCAAATAAAACTTAAGCCGCCGATAAGCGTAATTTTCCTCAAATAAATCAACCGTGGATTGTAAATGGCATTTCGCTTCCGATAATCTATAAATAAGGTCAATTTATCTTCCACTTAAAATATGTAAGAGTTTATCCGAATACCGCATTTGAAACTGACATCATAACAAAATGGTTCGGCCTACTCCACCACTGTAACTTGACACTCGGGTACGTCGTCATTGTAACTAGAAATCCCATAAAATAAAGAAATTAAAGCAACGAGGAAGGTCAATATGAAATGGTGGCTACTGTTGCCATAAATACTCCAGGATATATCGACGAACTTATAATTCCTGACATAAAATTTGTAGCGCATCTTATTCTCGAGACATAAGGCTTTAATTTGATTGGAACTTGCTTTTTAAGGGTAAAACAATGGCAGTGGTTTCGATAGCTTTTAAATAGATGTTGAAAGAAGTCGACAGACAGCTATCAAGGCGTCCTAATAGGCGTAGCGGACGCCAGAAATAATTTACAAATTGCCTTGTTGGTGAGTCTGATTCGTGTTTCGTTCGTGTACACGTGGTAGTCGATTTTGGATTATTTTAAGACGTCGGCTTTGTAGTATAGATAGAGAAAGCTCGTGATGATTTGTGACAAAGTTGTTTCTTTATTTTAATTAGGGAGATGTTTCAAGGTAAGGCAGAGGAATTAATCAAAATCGTCTAGATTTGTGTAATAAGCAACACGGGGACAGTTTTTTGTCTGCAAGAGGCTTTTTAAAAATGCTGTTGCGTGATAAATTGAAAGACTAAATGCGTCAAACTTTTAGTATTTCCCTGTTTTTATAGGTCTTTGGAGATTAGAAGATACGATATGAATCTTGACTCCTAAGAGCCTTTTCACTCGTTTCGTATAGTTAGTTACTCACATAAAAAAATGTTAGTCTGTAAGGTATTTATACTATGGGCCTCTGTACTCCATGATACCTTTTCGTCTACTTATTTATATTGCCAGAAATAAAGAAATAAATAAAAAATATATAAATCCGTAGTTGTTTATAAAAGCATGTTTTTTAGTTATTTAAACTATTATTTATTGTATTGTGTTCTTCATACCTTGAATAAAAACAATTATCGTTAACGAGACAGCTTGCTGTATTCAGAACATCGGTACGAAGTTCTAACGGTCTGACACGTTTACGAGGGCAACGTGTGGTACGTGCGTTCCCTTTTTATTCCAGTTTTGTACCAAACAAATAAAATTATGTATTTGTTGTTAGGGTTGACCCACGTGAACCTTTTTGTAACAAAAAATAATTGAGATGTAAAAATAAAACACAAATCAAGTACGCGACCTTATTATTTCAAAAAAATATGTTTTTGTTGCTCCTTTACTTCCTTGAATAAGTGTAAATCTTTACCGCTATACAAAGTAAGTTAAGTAAATTAAGTAAGCTCAAGTAGCAGCAGGCGCAGTCAAGAGTTGAATGGGTGGCTAAAATTAATGCGTTATTTCGTGATTTGGCGAGCTATTGTGCTCTCCAAAGCTCCAAAATACTCTTGTCTATACCGGTAGTTAACATGGCGTAACCGTCGGTAATTTAATACATGTGTCTTCCAGCCACAATCCAGATGAAAGCGGTACGGTGGTATTCACTCCAGGTCTACTTCAATTCTGGAACCTGTGTTGCCTGGAACAGCCAACCGGATCATATAGCAAAGTTTGACTAAACATTATTTAATATTAACAAATGTTAATGTTATTTACTTTTTCAATGTTATACTTTCACTCCAATGTTAAAAGTGGCACTAAAACTTAACACATACCTGGATAGGTATTGTTCACGGTTATTATTTGTGTTAACTAAACTTGTTATTTTTTCCCGTTTTCTATTCAGTATTTTAAAACGAATTATAATAAAAGCTTAACCTACATAAAGGGAGTCCTTGCCCATGCGGCATGGTTCCAAGAACGCTGGCTACATTAACGCCTTAAATAGCAATCGTAATTCTCTACGCGAGATATGAACCAGCTCTTTTGTCACCGGTCCTTAATAAATAGTATTAACTATGAATATATTATAAATAGTAAATTATATTAAAAATTAAACCTGTAATTTTTCAAGTTGCTATAATTTCATTGGTACCGTTACTATACTCATAATCCACTAGAGGATTTGTGTTGGAGGGCTGCGAAAGTTTAACTAAAATAATATTATTTAGCTAAGCTATTTCGTTTGTTTTGACACGGCAGGTACATTTGGGGAAAACAACGGTATTTAATAACGAATTTCCTTGTCTGTCTGTCTGTCAAGCGAACGTGAAATGCGCTTGCCTCCCCGCTAAAACAATAAAGCGAGATGCTTCACATGCCATAAATTCATAATCTTTGTTCTGTATTATAGCAGCGACACACTGATGTACAGTTCGACCGCGAAGGTATCACCGCCGCCCTCATAATCCGCCGTAAAGCATTACTTGTATCTCGATTGGAGAGGTGCGGTTGCTGCTACATTTTGAAGCGAGGCGACCATCTTAATCCAGAGTGGCAACGCATCTATCATCCTGAGTACTCAAATAGTCGCTTTGCCTTTAAGTTCTTCAAAATATCACGCATTTAGAACATTAAAGAACTTATAGGGCTCAATAATAAACCACGTCCACTTTAATCTAGATTCTGAGAAAAAGCCAATGACACACGGACAAGAGACGATGATAAACAAACATGATGTAACTACTAAGATTTCGTTTTATGTCTTTTCGCTTTACAATCTAAAAATGTTGTCGCGACGCAATATCCGTGTGTCGTGCAAACTTTTAACGTGTGATTCAGCTGAAAGTGATTTGCATGTATTTGCATAATTTAACAGTTTTCTGTAATTCGAGATACAGGCGGGCAGTCAGTGTTAGCGAGTTACGATAACACCGACAAACGACGAAATATGAATAAACATGATAGATCTCGAAGGACTTGTAGTGTTTTAGTTTACTTTCGCGTTGGTTTGATTTTATTTTGTTTTGTTCCATTTTTATTATATTTTCAATTGAGGACGTAAATAATTTATGTTTAGTTTAGGTTCGCGTTGCTTTGCGCTTTTCTCTTGTTTTGTTATATTTTTGTTACGTTTTTAATTGATGACGAAAATATGGGTGTTGTGATATTAAAGGCTCGATCTATATAACACGTCCAATCTCAAATAGAACAGGAGTTCTATTTAAGGATCAACGCGGATGCGTTCCTACTTTTGAGGACTTAGATGGTCGCCTCCAATAATGTGTGTCCGGTAACCACACCTCCCCGAAACACAATACATGAAGAACATGTTGGTTATGAGGGTAGCGGGGATGCCGCCCTGGGCCAGCTCTAACGGCTCTACCATTTGTAAAAACAGGTTTTGAAGGCTCTATACATAATTAGGCTATATTTCAAATCAAATGGCATTCGTCGAAGTTGGCGAAAAATTGATGTTGTGAATTTAAGTCTCGGTATAAAGTTAGGTCCTCTACATTTCAAAGTCTACATGAAATAGTGTTTATTCATATTGTTGAAAAATGGGGCGCTTTGATTTTGAAGGATCTGTTTGTCGGTTAACGTCTGTATATTTTAAAATAAAAGTAAAAGTCTAATGGCATTTATTCAACGTTGATTCCTAGAGAAGACTTTTTGAATGTAAAAAAAAAATACAAATATGCATACATAGTTAAAATAATTTTTAACTTTTCTGAACGTGTTTACTCTAATAGGAATTAAAAATAATTTGAAATTAACTTTACAAAACATGCATTCTGTAATAAAATACACTTAATTTGAAAACATATGGAATTAACTTTACCAAACATGCGTGCATAGCATATATATGTATATTAATAAAATTAACTCGATTAGAAGAAATTTGTAAATAAGTTTACCACTTTTTAAAAAATTAAGTGTAGTAAAAGAGAGCACAATAGATTTGAAAACAACTATTTAGTGGAAATATGCTTATTCTTCTTGCAATCTTCTTCATTAATACAAATACCTCTAAAAATAATACCTTCAAAATAAGAATAGATTTATTTGGAACAAAAGTTATACAAGCAGATCTAAGACCTCTTACTCATTTTAATTATACAAATTGCAATTAATAAGTCAAATGTTATAATGCAATTGTTTACTAAAATGCTATTTATAGATCAGCGCCATCTATATCTTAAAGGTGGAACGTAATCTTCCTTGCCAAAACTCTTCCCGCGGGAACTTCATAGTACCACAATCTTGCCGCTAGGTGGCGATACGTGTCTTATTAGCCGGATTCGCGTTGTGTATTTTTCTTTTAACAAAAAAGATTAATATGTAGACTACTCATTTTATTTTTTAATACGATTTTATATGCTTGAGTTGTATGCAACGGAATTTTTGAGCTTAATTTTTATCGGTTTCTAAAAGTTTTATTAATTTGAATTTTTCCATACGTATCAAGGACTGATAATGCAATAATATGAAAAGATTTAAAAAAGTGTGTTTTACCTTTTTTTTACTATTATTTATTGTAAATTCATTGCGTAGCACTAATTATATTAAATATATTTTGGTCTAATGTTTTCAATTATAAAATATTTTTATGGTATAAAACTACCTATAATTCATAAAAATGTTTTATAATGATACCTGTTGACATGATTTTCAGTACCCTCTCCGAGGATTTGAGTCTTAGAGTAGGTTAAGTTGAAAAGTCTGATTTTTCGAAATAATACTTGTATCTATTTCAAATTTCACAAATAACTTTGAGTATTTCATTACTCAAAAAAGTACAACATGACCTTATAAAAACTGTCTAAAAAAACCTTATAGAAAATATCTTTTTATAAATGAAAAGTAATCTAAACACAATACAATACATGAGGTGAAAGTAGTATATTGTGGTTTTGAAACATTTTGGCAGTAAATTTCCCGTGGAAACAAAGTTTATGGCGTGAAAAAACGTCTTCGGAAAAATAGGTCAAATTTATGAAAGAAAACTATGGGTGTACAAACTTTGTTTTATTTTGATATGTCTTGGTTGTCACATTTACGAACTTGCACGTCCTTTTTTAATTAATGTTGTAGGAAAACATGCATGGATACGTTTCCCTCGCGGAGATGAGGAAACGTTATGCTAGACTCCTACAGTGTGAAACCTATGTCGTTAAATGTTACTTAAGAAGTCATGCGTCATTTCTTGTGGGAAAATCATGCATGGATACCTCTCCTTCGCAGTATTGATGAGGTATGGTTATGTCCGACTCCTACAGGCTAAAACCTATGTCGTTAATATCTTACTTAGGAATATATACGTATTTTTATGGTGGAAAAAGTTGATTGCTACACTTAAGTAATTGTAATTTTTTCATCGTGGAAAAATTCTGCATGGATATCTCTCGATGGCGGAAGCGATGAGGACAGGTTGTGCCAGACTCCTACAAACAAAATTTTATGTAGTCGATTGTGATACTTAAGGAGTCGTACGTCCTTTTTTATTATATTAAAACTATGCATGGCAACCTCTCCCTCGCGGAGGCGATGAGAAGAGGTTATGTCGGACTCCTATCCTGTAAAACAAAACATAAAAACTGCTTTACAGTGGATTTTGTGGGCGGCAGGTACCTATCCGATTGTAGTGTTATTCTACCACATTGCAAGTTATGTAAAATACAATCAAAGTTATTGAGTGTTTTGTGCTTGAGCTCGAACGTAGATGCGTTACTACTCCTAAAGACTAAGGTGGTTGCCTCGCTGCAAAATGTAGCCGACAACCTCACCTCTCCAACCGAAGCACAAGTAATGCTTTATGGCGGATTATGGTCCCCGGTCGTCGGTCGAACTATAGTTCTCCCAACTTTAAAAAGTTTTGTGTCTCCGGAAAGTAATGGTTTTGCAGCCGCGCTCTTACGGACAGAAGCCCATGATATAAAGGTTAATCAGCAACGTAGAAAATCTCAGAATAGTAAATAATAAAATGAAAAGAGAAAAACTCTTAACTTACTCTCGAATTGAGTCATATTTGAAATCGATCCAATAGAACCGTAGGCTGTTTCAGCACAGATCGGAAAATGTATCAAAATATAATGTGTATATCAAGCTTGTTTCACGTGTAAATATAAATAATTTATAACTTGTAGGATTTCCATCAGCTTCCATATTGACGGTGGTTTCTAAGGAAACGGACGGGAAGCTACGCTCTGTTGCGTGATTCGACAAAAACAATAATAGGAAACGCTCATAGCCTCATATCTTGTGTAGATTGTAAAAAGTCCATAAAATTAAGTAACGTAAGCCGCATTCGGGAATTGGATTGGTGACCATTGATGGCGTAATTAATATACAATACGTAATTTCGATAAACCACAAATATAAGCCTAGATTTTGAACCCATGATTACCATGTGAAATGCCTGACATGCCATTAGACTGTCATTTTATATAAAGTGTTGATTTTATTTTCTCAAAAATCCTATAACTTAGGTATGGATGCCGGCTACATATAGAACTGAGGCAACCGATTTAGTTTCGAGAGTAGCAACGCATCTACGTACAACCAAATCTAAAACCGGCGATGCATTGGCGACTCCTCTGGTGTTGCAAATGCCCATAGGCGACGGTGACTGCTTCCCATCAGGTGGCCCGTCTGCCTTATCCCCGGCTAAAATATATTAAAAAAACCATTGATAGGATTCCAATTGTTTACGGTTGTATGTTATTATTCGATACAATGTTATGTTATCTTATGTTATATTATTGTAGTTATTCGACGTCTTTTCCTGTGAAATAAAAAAGACCGTCACGTGTCACGTTACATAAATTACTACGTAATTAATACTTTATTAACAATTCTAGGATCCAAATCTGGCAATGAAACCATTTAATCCGGTATCCACTGCTATTATTCTCAGAATCTTTTGTGAAATTTCAATAAGCAGGACAATAAAAATGGACCGAATTTGTGATGATCGCTTTGTGTACCGTACATAATAAGGTCATGTTCCTATTTTTATCTTTTTTGTTCTGGATTTCTGAAGTTGATCTTTAAATCATAAAGGTGGGAGAACTATAGTTCGACCAGAGAGGTACCACCGCCGCTCTCATAACCCGCCGTAAAGTATTACTTGTGTTTCGGTTGGAGAGATGCGGTTTTCTGCTACACTTTGAATTGAGGCGACCAGCTTAGCCTTCGGGAGTAGCAACGCATCTACGTTCGAGCTTAGATAGGATTTTGGTTGTGTTCGTGGCTGTACGTGGATGTCTATAGGCTGCGACTACTTAAAATCAGGTGGTTTGCATATTCGTTTCCTATTCTACAAAATTCATAGTACTTTACGTAAAATGTTAAAGATAGCTTTATTCTTTTTGTTGTGTCGCCTGGAAGGTATTGGTTTGACTGATACGTCCTAATGCTCCTACGTAGTGCCACGAAAGTCGTCAAAAGCCTTTGAAACCAAATTTCCGGTTAAACATTCATCATTAAAATAGGTAGGAACATCTTAATGAAGATTTGATTAAAGAGCCTTCTAAAGCGAATTCCATTATATAACATTTGTAACCAAATCAATTCTCAGTTAGGGTCTTAGCAAACGAAATTTTTTGCGTCGGTTATTTGTGTTTTTACAGTCCTATCGACGCTGAAAGCCTGCATCCTCGATAGCTACTTGTCCAACTTAATAATCGACTCTATGAGGACTCGTGTGGCGTTTTTCTTTTAAGTCAAGAAAACTCCGACTGACTAAAAAACTGACGGGTGTCCACCTCGCCACAGAGAGGCACAGAAACGCTTGCGCACACATCCGTGACTCCGTTAGTGGCTGCCATGCCCTCACAGGTCAAACCCACCTCAGGGAACCCAACATCGACGTCGGCGCGTCGGGTATCTGGCCGTCCACCTCCGGACGTCCTACGGCACATGTTAATCACGTCTTTCTAATCCCGACCGCGCGAACAGGTGTCGCTGTGAGAGTCTTTGTTTTTTATAGAGGTATTCTTCCTTGCAGCCCGAAGACCCCCGACCCCTAAAGAGGGCTTAAGAGTTAGCCGTCGGTGTACAAGGTGCATCGGCCTCGCACCCAGGAGCCATGCGAATAGTTCGAAATGCCGGCGATTAAAAATCATTAATCATGAGTACCCGTTACATAGTAAACTGTAAAAGTAGCACGTCTGGTATCGCCCTTAGTGTAACTGACGTGGTCGTTGTAATGCCAACAATTTCTTTGACTGCCATTGTTTTCATTCATTCGGCGTAGAAGAGGTCTCGATTAATATTCACGTAACAACCGCCGCGTGACTTACGAATAGTGTTACCATGGGTTTTGTTCGTTCCCGGGATATTTCTGGGACGTGTATTGAATATTTCCTTGTTTATACTTTGATTCATGATTGCTTTGCAAAAGTTATTAGAAGCCATCTGAATCTATGCTTACACTTTTTTATTTATTTATTATTATTACCTAGATGTCTTGTTTCTTTCTTACACTAAGAAATTATATATTATTTATATTTGTCTATAAAATGTTTATTTTTTGTTATAATAACAACTGTTTTAGAGTTTTCTGTGCCATTAATCACTGTAATTACAAATCTAGTTAGTTTACGTCGTTTTTTTTTTTAATCTACGATAAAATGAAAAACAAATTGTAAAGGTATCATTGTTGATTAATGCAAACAAATAATTTACGGTTGAATTTTTAATGTATTACATTTTACATTTATATTACTATTATATTCATTATTTTTTCCCATTAACGATTATAAAAATCTCAATAGTGAATAAATAAGAATATTCATAAGTAAATGATTAAAACATATTTAGCTAGTTTTGTTTTTGTTTTCTTTTTGCTGTGTCCCATCAAATAATTGCATAGTGGTAACCCTACACGTTTCGTCAAAGCGCCGACAGCCACGTGCGAGATTTCGACAACACGACGGCATTGTGTCAGGAATACGAACCTGACTAGGTGTGGTGGTCGCTACTATTGTTTAGGGTTCCGTAGGGCTAGGTGGCAAGCGAGCTAAGCTGGCAGGTGGTAAATACAAGAGGAGCTTGAACGGGGCTAACACTGTCGGGAATGCGGAAAAATGTTAAAGCGTACCCGTGGTCTCGACAAAAGGCGTTCCGAAGTCCGGCTTATTCACTTGGTTGCCCCCGCAACGAAGTGGTATCCGTGATGGATATCCTGACGTGAGAAAAAAAGTGTTAAACACTTGGTGGAGGCGTGTGGTTGCCGGCTACACTTACAAGCGAGCTGACAATGATAATTGTGAATATCTTCACTATATTAGAGGTATTTATGAAAGCCTGTTGTGTTGTCAATAAGAATGTTGAAATAACATTATATTCTTAGACCCACAGATCAACGCATAGCCAAAATCTGCGGAACTTACAATCCTGAAATTTTGCAGATGCGTTCTTTGGGCTATACAAACTTAGAAAGGAATTTCGAAGATTCCTTACTTAAGGAAGTAATGTACAAGATTATATTGTTTAATTCCTTTTATACTATTTTCCAGATTTATTTTAAATATAATAAAAAACATAACAATATAGTAAAAATGTCTACATGATTTATTGATAGATTATATACATATTAACAAATTCAAATTCATTTTTTTTTATTATAAGATATTCACATACACTTAATTAATGTAAGTTTTTTTTTATGTGAGAAGAGTACCATACGAGCATGCAAACCACCTGATTTTAAGTAGTCGCAGCCCATAGACATCCACGTACAACCACAAACACGACCGAAAT